>JAMXBD010005266.1:0-20078 GCA_024138025.1 Combretum micranthum
CATTAATAATACAAGCCATACATAATATATTTATACATTACAACTTCTCAAGGAACATATAAACATAGAAATCCTACTTACAACCCAACTATATTACAAATACACTTCAACACAAATTACATTCCAAGGCTTAACAAACAAGCCTAAACACTTCAAAAAAGAAATTTTCATCAAAAGGAATCCTAAGCATATACTAGGCCTCTCTCCTAGTCATCCGTAGGGTCTTCTCAATCAGTCCCATAGCCCATATCGTCATAGAGCTCGTCATCAAAGTCACCTGCAAGATAGCAGCGTGAGCCAAAGGCCCAGTACACAATAATGCAAACAAATACATATGCAATGCTCACTTAACTAAATGCAATGCAATAAATCATTACAACTCCATTATCTTTTAGTTAAGTGAATAGAACAACACTGGAGTATTCAAACTCCGATTCAAGCTTGGGAATTCTAGGGGTCCTGAGTAACAGCAGCTGCTCAGGGGGTTGATATAGAATAGACCGAGATACCTATATCTCCTATATCTAACCGATAGAGAACAATATCTTCATCTAGGTTTCACACTCCTTTATATAATCCACTTATCCCGGTCTATAATATCAATTAGTTCAACGGTCCCATACCCGTGAACTAAAACATATTATTTCCTTCCGAGCCTAAGTAGAGGATATACCGATACAGTTAACCCTATTAGCTACCCACTTAGCCAATAAAGAAACCACCATTGCATCATGGATTTGAGTCATTGCATCATGACAAAAGATTGGGCTAAGCGCCTAAACTACCGTGCCATTACATCATGACAAGGTTGTCGCTCCCCGGATCCGGATTCAACGACGTAAAGCACACCCAATTTCAATATCTTTTTATTAATTTTTTGATTAAGGTCAAATTGGTATATGCCTATCCTAAGCAAACAATCAATCAAAGTATTGTGTACCTGTACTAGCTCGAGAATCAGGGAAATAACCGAAAGGGGATCAATCACTGTAAAAGAAGTAATTACAAACTCACACTTAGTTCAAATATATATTCATCAGATCTCAAGTATAATCATCCAAAGAAATTCAAATAAATCATTACAACATCATCACATAGCATTTAGTTATCATATATTATCATACAATAATCAACAAATACTTAAATGATCATTTATCAAGCTTGGGAGAATTTTTAACAACCAATTATAAGTTTTAAACTTTGTTTGAAAAGTGCATCAGTTGAAAAGAACTAACATTTAAGCATTATTACTATTAAAATTTGTAAAAATTTAAAACACAAAAGTTGTAGATCTCTTTTTAAGTGTTCCAATGCAACTTGAATCACCTCAAACGGAGGTCCGATGAAAAAGTTATGGTTGAATTACAAATGAGCTGCGAAACAGGGGAAAGTCTGCACGGCCGTGCTCGAGGCCATGCAGAGCATGAAAAAGTGACCCGAGACAAAGTTTTAAGCATTTTAAGGGCTGCATGGGCTTGTGCATGGCCGTGCTCGAGGCCGTGCAGGGTAGGAAAATGTGACCCGAGACAAATTTTTGAGAGTTTTAAGGCCTGCATGGCCACGTGCACGCCCGTGCAGCAGGTTGTGCATACTGGAACAAGAAAATAACGAATTCCTTTGTTCTTTAAATGCATTTTACACTTCTCAAAGTTCTATAAACTCATTCCAAAGTCTCTCATAGCTTGTTATATGATCAATATAACATTCAAACAACATAAACTTCAACTTTAAACATCAAACAAGTTCAAACACCACTCTACAAG
Organism: Combretum micranthum; assembly: GCA_024138025.1. NCBI lineage: Eukaryota > Viridiplantae > Streptophyta > Magnoliopsida > Myrtales > Combretaceae > Combretum > Combretum micranthum. Next base: position 1,764 of record JAMXBD010005266.1, read on the forward strand.
AATCAAACTCTTCTTCATCAACTTCCACCAACCCTAGCTCGCTTTAAACAATTCTAATACTCATCATACTTCAACACTTCAATTCCAAACCACATGAAGCCTACTACAACCTATCTACAACAACTCAAGCATTCTAAACTTTCCTAACAACTCTACAACACTTCAACAAGAATTTAGTATACCAATTACTTTATTACACCACACATGCATATTTCATGGATTAAGAGAGAAATAAATCATCTTAAACATCAAATAAACTTACCTCAATGTATATATGAGGCTTGGGGAAGGATTTTTGGTGTGTTGAGTCCAAGATAAGTTGATTTGGGTCTTGAAAATTTTTGGGCTCCTTGAGTTACGAATTTTCTTTTCTTTGTTCTGTTTTGGGTTGTCTCATGCTTCAATTAGACCTTGATGTTTATCTAAATGGTGTTGACTTTTGAGGAGGGCAGATTTGGCAAGGCTTGGGCCTTATTTGGGCTTAGTTATGGACTTGTGTTTGGGCTTAAGTGGGCTTTAAAAATTCTGCTATGTTTAGAATTTTATTTAGGCCTAAAACAAACTTAAATTCAACACATACAATTCATTACAATAACAATTAACACTAACATGATAATTTCTAACATGAATAAACTATCAACCTAGATATATTTACCATAGCTTATTATCTAATCACATATGTTATAACACACCCAACATTGCAAACACACTAATCCACTCAAACACATACACACATATAATTATCAAATTTAGCATGCATTAATATATATAAATTATGGCTATTTCATTATCTTAATAGGTGACTCGGGTATTAGGGAGGACCTACCTGAAGATTACTACGATTAAATAGGATGGGCAGGTGAGTAACTCAGTCTTATTACATTGGTTGTGCTTATACTAGTAGTGAATCTTAAATAAAAAGATAATGAAAATTGGTGAATTGTTTGAAATATGAAAGTTGTGTATTGTATTCCATTAATTGCTAGGTCACTCTAAAATAAGTGATAACACAAATGCATGATAATGTATACAATATTTGATTGAGTGTCTGTAATGCTTGATCACCCCCAAATTGACTAAAAACTACTAGTACCATAATGGAAAATAATCATGCATTACATACTATGCATAAAAAGCATTAAGTGGTAGCCTACTACGTGTTAGTTTCTCGGATCTCTGGTGATGCTTGAATTATCTAGGCCAGAGAGCTATTAGTTAATTGCAAGATTACCTTTGTTCTGTTAATACCATAGGAACTAAAATGGTAAACGAAGGACGCCGCTTGTGGTATTACATGGGAATAACAAACACTTAGTGGAGTTTCTAAAGCTAAAACAGGAAATGAATAATGAAACATGATAAGCTTAAAGAGATAATTAAATTAAATATTATTATTTCCTGAAAGCTTAAGTCTCTCCTGGGTAGGTGGACCATAGATTGTGATCCTTCAACCCCGATGGGAGGGCATAAATCTTCATCCTGTTTGGATTCCGGGTTATCCAAGCTTGTAATGTTCATTTGTGTGATTGATGCATTTCATATGATTGTTAAATAACTTGTATGTTATGTGTAATAAGTTCTGGTTATTCACTGAGCTTGTGTTTTAGCTCACACTCCCATAGTCCTTTCAAGTTCACTTTGCGACCCTGGCTCATTACTAGCAGGAGCATGGTCCCGGTAAGAGATTAGAAGCCAGAAGTTTAAAGTTTAGTATAGGGTTAGAATATCTATATCTGTAATAGACTTGTGATGCATTTAAAGTGCATTAGAATCATCGGCTATAGTTGTAAGGACTTTCAAAGCATATGATATGTAATATTATAGTTTGCAAAAGTTGTTTACTAGTTTACATCTTATATATGTTTGTTTATTTCATCCAAGTAACTAAAAGATCCTGTTTTTGAAAATCATGTCACTCCTAGAAGGTAACCTAATAATGGTAATCGAGTGATTCTTGATTATTATTATTAGAATACCCTCGGGGCGTGACAGATCATCTCATAACCATCATGACAATAGCTTGTAGGAAATACATATATGTATGATGCATTGTAGAAATAAGGTATGAAAATTGAGTTTATCCAAAATTTGTAAATTTGGATGATTTCAAAACCATGCCTTAAAAAACTCATTTATCAACTCCAAAACTTGTGTTTTATATGAAAATGAGGAGTTTAGGCATAGGTATCATCAAGTGATGATTTTGATAAATTAAGATAGGATTTGCTAAGAAAAATATATAGAACAAGGAGTAAAAGTTTTATCAAAGAAATGAAGTCCTTAGTGGCTAGGCATGGTTGAGCCTTAATTTCCTAAATATCAAATGATTTTTACTTAAAGAAATCACTCAAAAACTAATTTTTACAAAATTCGGATTTTGGAATCAACCCTACTTGAAAACATGTTCACAAAGTGTAAAATGGAAATTTCTATAAAGAAATGAAGGTCATAAGTAATATATATGATGAAGACTCAATTTTAATAAGGATAATTATATTTTCTTGATAAATAAATCCAAAACAAATGGAGATGACCAAAGTTAGGAAATTAGTTTTCTCGAAAGTAAATAGCCATGGAGTTTTACAAATAAAAAGTTTCTAAAATTCCTTTTAGTGAATATTGTCAAAAGCATGCATACATTAAGCTCATCTCATGTCATTCATGTTAGGAAATCATTCATATTGCATGTATAGCTAATCTATATAGTAGAAACATTACAAACATTTACAAAACTATTTTTTGGAATTGGAATTCGTTACTGATCAGATCTGATCCTTCTGTTCCGTGACTTAAATATTTTCAAAACTTAAATATAATATTAGAATTAGATAGATCTTTCGAAGTAGATAGAAATCGATATACAATTTGTGAGATTCCGAGTTAAAATGACCAAGTTATGGCCGTTTTCAGTTGGAATTCCCGCTTAGGACAAGAATTACGAATTTAATAGTTCATATAAAATCGTTTAGATTAGTTTGAGTTGAAATACTTATTAGAGTATTTCTTCCTTTTTTAGGTGATCCCGAAATCAACGATTCCCTACCACTGGATTACTTTTACTAAAAGACCGGTGATCCAATGGCTGAGTGAGTTTTCTCTTTATTTTGTTACCTTGTTTGTGCTTGTAGTTAGTTGCATTAGAATTATAGGAACAAGATAAAATCGATATGAATGGGGATGGGATATATGATGAGATTGTGATGAATGTATGCTAAAGAATACTAAAGCATATCGAAACCACGATTTGATTGGATAACTGCATTGTTCATACTATTTCTGTTATGTGTATGATATTGGTTGGTCACTCTAAAGAATGTATGAATAATTTGACCTAAGCAAAAATTAAATTGGTCATGCATCGCATCGGACATATTGCATTTGGTAGTATTGTGCTCCTATGCAGGTCGATCGTATGGTCCGAGGACTCGCTGGGATGACGAACCCGGTATCAGAGCTCATTCAGGGGTACTAAGGCGCATGTGGAAGCATTCCTTGGATGAGCCTAGCCGAGTCGAGTGCTAAGAGCCGATGGCTTGGACTAGCTACGATCGTGTAGACTTCAATACCGTTCCTAACCCAAGATACGGAGGGCATAAATCCGTTCTGTGTGTGGGTTCTGGATACCCATATATAATTGTTTGTTCATGTGTTTGTTCATGCATAGCATATGAGTGATTATAACTTGCTTGTTATGGTACGGAATTAAGGGAATTCTCACTAAGCTAGTGTAGCTTATACTCCAATAGATGTTTGAATGAACAGGTTATCTCAAGAATGCTAAGTGGGGACTGAGATGGTTGGAACCGAACATGACTTCGGGATTTCGGCAATGAATAAGAATGTTTGGAGTTATCAGCTAGTTTTATGATTTGCCTTGTAATAGTTTTATGTAGGGAAGTCTTTGGATAAATGTAATTGAAGTATATTATGTTTTGGTATTTGGAGTATAGTAAATTGAATTTCCTTTATATTGTTACTCAAGTTATATCAACATGAAATGTATCATTCTGATGTGTCTCCTCCATGTGTTAGACGCCTTGTACATAGTATAGATGCCTTCGCGTGACATGGGTGGTCATTCTTAGGCTTTAATATTGTGTACGGCGGACTACCACAGGGTACCCTTCGGGGCGTGACAACCCATCCAAATATAGGAATGGATTTATCATTTCGAAACTCATTCCATTCCAATCCATTCCATTGGAAACAATTCCTCTGTACCAAACGTGACAAGGTTTAATTGGAAACTTTTTGTGCATCATTAGGTATTGAAAAAAAAAAGTACATGGAAATTCTAGTCAGTTATGTCTCTCGGTATATCACACCTATTAAGTCATTTATGTATAGTCATATATTATGAAAAATACTAATGGAGAGATTTACTTGATGTAATTGCACAAAAAATCAAGACTTAGATAATTCACTAAGAACATATTGTTTTTTATTGAATTCCAGCATAGTCTTACCAAGCTCAAATAGATCTATAAAAACATGGAAGACTTGGTGGAATCTCAACTATAAGATTGCTGACGGCCTTATAAGTATATTAACTTAATATTCAAAAAATCAATAATTTTCCTTCAAAAGGACATGAAATAATTGATTTAAATATCTAGTAAATAATACATAAACCTTAAACTAGATTTAAATGATATTACTAAAGAAATTTACACGTGAAACTTTGCGTACTTGAGAAAATAGTCCATGAAAATTGCCGCTATGAGCTTTTATTTGGCCATGAAAATTATTTTTAAATATGAAATTACACTACAAGATTACAGGGCAAAAAAAAAAAAAAAATCAACAGAATGAACCTTCGTATTATTGCTTCACAATGGGCTCTTACAAATCAATTCACTAGAATTCATCATTAACATTACATAAGAATGTATCTGCTTCAATTTTTCCTATAGGACAAAGAAGATACAACACCCTACTTTTCATAGCATCAAACATAGGAGCAAGTGTATGATGAAAACACCATCTTCACTTAACTTTCAACAACCTTAATGTATGACCTGAGAGCATAAATCTTTCATCTTTAGGAACACAAATTAAAGAAAGCACCCAACATCAAATATATAAGATCAATAAACTAGCAATACCACAATCCTTGATAAGAACCTCCTTATATTTTCCCCATGCCGTTTCTAGAAGCATAAAATGTCTCTACTATGAGATAAAATAACAAGGAATAATGTGGGTTATATAATGCTTAGAAAAAGTCCAAAGTATTTTCTTAACCTTCTTAATTAATTGTAGCAAGACCAAGAACTTTCCACCTGCTTGATGAAGTTGAGGCTTGAATTCATTATATGTCAAATACTCTTGGAATCTTGGAATGACTGGCACATCTAATTAAAGCCCAATTTACACCTTCAAAGAAAGGATGATGCTTAATTGAAACCCATTTTTTCCCTTCTTTCTTTCTTGGATTTGTTGGAAACATGTTGATACTACACAAGATCGTTAGATGCAAGAGGGTTTGATATAAGCCAGTAGATTCATCAATATAAATTTGATGATAAAGAAAGAAAGAAATTTAACATGCCATGATCATAATAGCAAAAAAATATTTTCAATGATGAGAGGAATGTTCAAATAACTAGACTAAATACATCTAAATATCTATTGCAATAATTCAAAATTTTGGATAGATAACAACCTAGATCATATCATAGTCAACTCAAAATTGGCAAGTCAACCAATAGCTCTAAGATAACACACAAAAACATCTATCTAAAACGACTGAAGTTTCTATTCGCCCATCTATTCCAACATATAGAAAGAAGGTAGTATGATCAACAGTGTAAACCCCGAAAACTTCCATCATACGATATGACCCTAGACTAGAAATTATGGGTTGACTAGTAACCCTAGGAGTTAATTAGAAACCCTAGTTTAGATAGATACTCTAAATTTGATCGGTTTGGGACTCATAAACTTTATAAAAGGACTTCTTTGACCCCAATTGTTTCCAAAAACAAGATTTCATATTCCGAGTTAATAATTCAGGTTGTGATCAAAGGAAACTTCAAATCCTAAACCCGAATCCTTGCCAAACAGACAGAATATATAGGAAAACCTAAATATGGATATTAAGTGATTACCTTAGTATTCAATAGAGACCGGGAATTAAAACAAGGTATAGTAATGGACCTATATTTGCATTGGAACCCTAAAATTTGAGAGTTTTAGTCAGTAATAAACTACATTGATAAGATTTCATAGTAAGTATCCAAATCCAATATATATAACTAGTATAGCCTATATATTAGTAGTAATACTACATAAATGACTCAATAGGGTTTTGGTTAGGAAATTGTGATCTTAAGATAAACTATTAGGACTATAAATACCCAATAAAAACATAAACTGATGTATGTCTTGAGATCTAGACCTCAAATATAGAAATGAATCATACTAATAGTCAAATTAGGGTTTTCTAAAGCCCTTGGAGCCTAAAACAAAAATTGACCCGAAAAGCTTATAAAACCTAAATCGCGTAGGATAAATTTTTCTTAAACAATTAGATACGTACTATTAAAGCTTAAATTTGTACTTTTTATTAAACTAAACATCTTGTAGGATCCATTAAAGACCTTTGTATATATATATATTTACATATATAAGCTAAAATATACCCTAATAATGTATTAAACTACCCGAAAACTTAACTAAACAAAATCTAACTAATATATATGTATTTGTAACTTGCTAGAAACGGTTTACATGAATTGAAGGGCTGTGATTCTCTTGAGGATTGTGAGCCGAATTTCTTCAATAATTTACCTAAAAGTCAATCCCAATCCTCTCCTAGGCCAATGGAAACATGACAGATCACCCTTGTATTAATGACAATCAAACAAGGAATGGAATGGACAACAAACAAGAGCAATTCGTTTCAGATTTGAGGGAGAAACGCGGCTGGAAATTTCACTTCGTTATATATATATATATATACAAACGAACTCAGACGGCTAAGCAAACGAACTCCAAACTCTTCCAAACTTTCCAGAATTCATCTACATCTTATTTGGAGTAGAACAAACCCAGAAATCGATTTTTAAACGCTCATATCCACCTCGTTTGAAAATTTGAACAAAAATTGGGAAAAAACTTTCAAAAACAAGCTTGAGGTAAGTGATCTTATTCCGCGAATTTTCTTTTAGTTTTATGGATTGAGACTGACTCTTAGACATCTTAAGAAGCTAACCAAGGCTACTAGAAGCTTCGAATTTCATCGTGAGGTCGCAACGAAGGTATTTTTTCCCAAACCCTAGCCGAGTTTGATGATCCGAAATCATGGATAGCATGTTGTTTCTATGTTATTATTCTTGGATATTTAGGTTTATTAGGTTATTAGGAGTTGTTTGGATCCAAAATCCCGACGTTTTAACGTCGGGATTCGCCGAAAATGGCCGCGGCTCATTGGGGAAGATGATGAACAGTGCTCCCCGATGAGCACGGGCTGGGTGCACGGCCGTACTTAACCCGGTGTACCCCTCGGCCAGAGGAAAAAAAGAAAGAAAGAAAGAAAGATGAAACTAAGTATAAATAATTATATAATAAATAATAATTTAAATAATTTTAGAATATTTATTATTTTTCCTGCATTTATTTCTTTTTCTAGAATAGTAATAGTAATATTATAATATAATAATATTAAATCCGAAATTTATTTATTTAAACTTAAAAATAAAATTATTTTTCTGATCTAGGATGTTTAATTATTTAATCTATTATTATTAATCTAAAAAGAATTTTTAGAAATATAAATTACTTTATTAAGTAAATTCCGCATAATAAGTTTTTAATTATAATCATTAATAATCTTAATATTGTGAAAAGAATTTGTTAAAATTTTCGAAAATATTATTTCTAAAATAATATGAATATAAGACTAAAATTACTTTAGTAATAACATTAATTAAAGTATAAGACAATTAGTATAACTCTTAAGGTGATGGAATATAATTATTCCCTCTAAGCTTTTTTCGGAAATTTTATTATTATTATTATTATTATTATTATTATTATTATTATATTATTATTATTATTATTATTATTATCGTTATCATTATTGTTATTAGTATTATTGATATTATAATTATTTTTGGTGCTATTAATGATGATAATTATTAATGTTCTTATGATTTACAAAAAGAGAAAAATAATTTCGAAAATAGTTATAATTAAGTTAATAAATTCTTTTATTAGTGAGTATGTTTTCATAGAAATATATATATATGTATAAATTATGAATTAGTAAATACTAAGTATATACTAGAATATTTGTATATAAATAGATAATAATGGAAATTTAAATAATCCAAATTTATGAGTATAGGAACATCTATACTCTATAAGAAAAATTTATTAAGTAATTTAAAAGAAAACTGATATTTTTGGACAATAAAAATGATTTAACGAAGTTATTAACTTTCCAAATACCCAATTGATAGATTCACATATCCAACCAGAACCAATACAATAAAACTGCGAGTACAAGGATTTAGAACTTAAAGCTATTTCGAAAGAATTATCTAAAAATAAAACATAAACCCAACAACCTAGTAGAACACTTAGAATATTCATAGAAACTAGATTGTACAGTCTACGAAATTTTAATGATTATATTATTTATCTTAATAGGTGACTCGGGTATTGGGGAGGACCTACCTGAAGATTACTACGATTAAATAGGATGGGCAGGTGAGTGACTCAGTCTTATTACATTGGTTGTGCTTGTACTAGTAGTGAACCTTAAATAAAAAGATAATGAAAATTGGTGATCTGTTTGAAATATGAAAGTTGTGTATTGTATTCCATTGATTGCCATGTCACTCTAAAATAAGTGATAACACAATTGCGTGTATCTTGATAATGTATGTAGTATCTAATTGAGTGTCTGTATTGCTTGATCACCCCAAATTGACTAAAAACTACTGGTACCATAATGAAAATAATCATGCATTACATACTATGCATAAAAAGCATTGAGTAAGTGGTAGCCTACTACGTGTTAGTTTCTCGGATCTCTGGTAATGCTTGAATTATCTAGGCCAGAGAGCTAGTAGTTAATTGCAAGATTACTTTTGTTCTGTTAATACCATAGGAACTACATGGTAAACGAAGGACGCCGCTTATGGTATTACATGGGAATAACTAACACTTAGTGGAGTTTCTAAAGCTAAACAGGAAATAAATAATGAAACATGATAAGTTTAAAGAGATAACTAAATTTGAGATTATTATTTCCTGAAAGCTTAAGTCTCTCCTGGGTAGGTGGACCATAGATTGTGATCCTTCAACCCCGATGGGAGGGCGTAAATCTTCATCCTGTTTGGATTCCGGGTTATCCAAGCTTGTAATGTTCATTTGTGTGATTGCTGCATTTCATATGATTGTTAAATAACTTGTATGTTATGTGTAATAAGTTCTGGTTATTCACTGAGCTTGTGTTTTAGCTCACACTCCCACAGTCCTTTCAGGTTCACTCTGCGACCGTGGCTCATTACTAGCAGGAGCATGGTCCCGGTAAGAGATTAGAAGCCAGAAGTTTAAAGTTTAGTATAGTTAGAATATCTATATCTGTAGTAATTGTGATGTTTAATGTGCATTAGAATCATCAGTTAAGGTTGTAAGGAATTTAAAGCATATGATCTGTAATATATAGTTTGTAATAGTTGTTTACTAATTTACATCTTATATATGTTTGTTTATTCCATCCAAGCAACTAAAAGATCCTGTTTTTGAAATCATGTCATTCCTAGAAGGTAAACTAATAATGTAATCGAGTGGTTCTTGATTATTATTATTAGAATACCCTCGGGGCGTGACAGATTTAAGTTGGTATCAGAGCATGGTTGCTGGTATAGGAAAAACAAATATATGTAAGAAAGTGAATTAGTAAATGTGCAGTTAAAAATACCAATTTAGATCCAAATAGAACCATTGAGTTAGTGGGGTAGTTATTAGTAGAATTAGATGCACAATTAGGAATAAAATCTGTGTGATTGCTAATCATACAAATTTTATTGTGTGCAGACCAATCCCGCAGTTTGTCATATTAAATGGCAAATTTTAGCATGATGGAGGAGGAAACCCTTACTGATTATAGGCGCCGACTCCGAGTCTTAGTAGAAGATTTGGCATTGTCTGGCATTACAAAGACCCTGGATGAAATTTCAGTACCTGGAAAAAGGTTTACAACCCTGTTGAAGACTTGGTTGTTTTAGTGGAAAGAGCTTTTCCAAATAATGGCACAGCAGTAGAACCATCTACAGGTTTGAGAGATTGATCATCCAGAAGGGTGGAGGCATAGAGATTGATAATATAGCCTTCATTGTGTCAGCCCGATCAGTGAGGCCTGATCTTCCAGACTTTAGGATCTGGATTCCTATTGGAGGTGATTGGGTATATGCACATGATATCAGGTATGATCATGCCTTAGTTCGGGAGGATTGCTCCTGATGATGAGTGGATGCTGACACATGTGATCAGAAGCCGTTTCCCTAGAAGTGTTTTGACAAACAGGCCCCCTATCATACCAGAAGATGAAGGTGAGACTCAGTCCATTAGGAGATCAGCTAAAAAAGAAGACAAGCAGCTATGCAGACCACAGTGGTTATGCAAAGTGTGACTACAGCTATGATAGATGAAAAAGAAGGTAAAAAGAGAAGGAGGAAGCAGAAAAATTTGTCTCCAATTATAATTATGCTCCTGGACTGGTACTGCTCATGGGGGTGGATTGAGGAAGATGTGACACCTTCTGGCATTATGGAGAAACCTGCTCCTAAAGGTATCCGGATGATGGATACCAATCTGACTTAGCACCACCAGGGGTAAAGGGAGGATTGAGAGTGATGATAGTAGTTCAGAGGAGGAGGATCACTATCCACAGTTGGGCCCTCGGGAAAGGGCAAGGGACCTCTGTACCCTAGCCCATAGATTAGCCTTGATATATGCTTGATAGATAATATAACTAATGTACTGTTTTGATGAACTTACTGTATATTATAATAGGGTATGTAGTATGAAGCATGATAACCTTGAAGTAGTTGTGGAAAATAGAACTAGTGTTAGTGCAAATTTTGGATTGTACATAAAGCACTAACTATATAATATTATGTGTTTTGATTATGAAATATGGATGTGAAATATGTATGATTACTTGTAATCTCTTTTGGTATGAGTTTTATAATTAACTCAAGTAATATGTTTTATACTAGAATGCCAAGAGGAAGAGGCAGGGTAGAAATAAGGATATTGAAAATTCTCAACAAATGCTCCTCCACCACCTCAGAATCAATTAGAGGATGTGTTGAAAAACCTGCAACAACAAAATGAGTTAATCTTGCAAGCTCTACAAAATATGCGAGCTACACATGCGGTACCTCCAACTGGAGTACCAGAAGCTCCTCCTGTGAACACTGGGAGGAATGAAAGATATACTACACCTGCTCAATTTCAAGAAAATGGACCGGTAAATCCAAATGAATCGGCGGCTGAGGTACAAGGACCAATAAGATATGAACCAGAATTACCACCGCCACCACCATTGCGTCCTCAAAGAAATTATTGCCTGAATTTATCAAATGCAATCGGTACTTTGAAGGATTACCTGGAAGCCGAAGAAGCTGAAGACTGGCTAGCTCAAATTGAACGATCTCTGATGTCTTCCAGGTACCGGAAGCTTTAAGAGTACCGTATGGAACTTATTTGCTTCGGTTGAGAGCGAGATTGTGGTGGAACTCTAAACAAAGGATATTGCCTCAACCCATCAGTTGGGAAACGTTAAACAGGAATTCTAAAGAATATTTTCCCAGCAGTTTAAAGGCAAAGTAGTACTGACCTGATGAATCTAACACAAGGCAGTAAGACAATTGATGAATATGAGCACGAATTCAATCGGTTACTCAATTTGCACCAGATGCTACAGAGATAGTGATGAATTAAAGAGGCAAACCTTTCATGGCAGGATTAGAACCCAATTTTCAAAGGAGACTAGCCGAGTTTGAAATTTCAATTTGCAGCCATGATTGAAAAAGCAGAACCATTGAACGTGCCAAGAATATGAAGTTGAAAGATATAGAAAACGGGTTGACATTTGGTAAAAGAACATTTGAGGAGACAGGGACAAGTTTTGTTCCTAAGAAAAAGAGATTCTTTAAACCTATGGGAAATGTGAAAAATAGGAATGTTGAAAATGTTTCGTGCTGGAAATGCAAGGGAGCTCATTACCCGAGGAATTGTCCACATCTACAACAAAAATGTTATTACTGTGGTGAAAGTGGACATATGGTTTGCATGCCCAAAGAAAATAGTGCAACTTGTTTCATTTGTAAGAAGATTGGACATATCAACTCATTGTCCACAACGAGTGAACGCAGTTGCTGGATCTTCCAATCCTAAAGGCATTGCCAATACAACTGGACCCAAAAATGGAAATGCTAATACTAGCAAAGCCATGACAGCAGCAAGGGTATATGCTATGCAGGGAACCCCAATTGAGGAAGGAGAAATAGAAGAGGAGGATGAGAAAATGTGTGGGATGAAGCTGATCCAGACGACTAGGTCTCATTGCAGGTACTTAATCTGATAATTAATTTGTTTATTTAAGTAGTTTAGTCGGTATAACCCTACTTGGATAAACAAACATTCTGTAGAGAATAATAACCTATGTTTAATAATTAGGAACAATCCAATTGAATGGTCAACCTGCTTACTTATTTGATACGGGAGCAACACATTCTTTTATCAATACTGGATTAGCAAGGAGATTGGAATATCCATCGAGACCATGACTAAGGAACTAGGAGTTACTACCCACAGGAGATTTAGTGATGCTCGTGAAATAATGAAGGGATATCCATTAGAAATTGGGGGACAGAAATCCTTTGCTAACTTAATCTTGGTGGACATCCAAAAATATGATGTTATCTTAGGTATGACATGGTTGACTGCTGTAAAGCAAAAGTCGATTGTCGTCTTAAGACAATATCTTTTATGAATAACCAAGGAGAAAGAAAAGAATTTAAAGGGGAAGTCCTCAAGAAAGTCGAAGGGCGAATGATGACCATAGAGGTGAAAATGAAATAGATATGGAATCAAGCGGGGATAATCATGGACGATTGAGGATGAATCCAAGAAGATAGATGTTCATACTATCAGAACAGTATGCGACTATCCAGAAGTATTTCCTGATGAATTACCAGGATTACCCCCACATAGAGAAGTGGAGTTTTCAATTGATTTGATACCTGGAACAGAACCGGTATCAAAAGCTCCATATCGCATGGCACCAGTAGAATTGAAGAACTAAAGGTGCAATTACAAGAAATGGATAAAGGATTTATCAGACCAAGTGTGTCACCATGGGGAGCACCAGTATTGTTTGTCAAGAAGAAAGACGGTTCAATGAGACTCTGTATTGATTATAGAGAATTAAACGAGTAACTATTAAGAACAGATACCCTTTGCCCCGAATTGACGATCTTTTCGATCAATTAAAGGGAGCAAAGGTGTTTTCTCGAATTGATTTGAAATCTGGTTATCATCAAATCCGAATCAAGGCAGAAGATATACCAAAAACGGCATTCCGGACTAGGTATGGTCATTATGAATTCCTAGTTATGCCATTTGGATTGACGAATGCACCTGCTGTTTTCATGGACTTGATGAATCGCGTTTTAAACCTTTATTGGATGTTTGTGTGATTGTCTTCATAGATGACATATTAATATACTCGGTTACAGAGGAACAACATGATGAACATTTAAGAACCGTATTGCAAATACTACAAAGCAATCAGCTTTATGCCAAGTTGTCCAAATGTGAGTTTTGGCTCAAAAGTATATCCTTTCTAGGACATATTGTGTCAGGAGATGGAATTTCTGTTGATCCTGCTAAGATTAAGGCTATTGTGGAATGGAAAAGACCTGGAACTGTTACGAGATAAGAAGCTTCTTAGGATTGGCAGGATATTATCGGAAATTCGTACAAGATTTCTCAAGAATTGCACGACCACTGACGCAATTGACCAAAAAGAATGAAAAGTTTGGTGGAATGAGAAACGTGAATGGAGTTTCCAGGATTGAAAAAGAGACTGGTTTCTGCACCAATACTAGTTCTGCCCAATGACCAGGATCCTTACACTATTTATAGTGATGCATCCAGAATGGTTTGGGATGTGTATTAATGCAGAATGGAAAGTGATAGCTATGCTTCTAGACAGTTAAAACCCCATGAGATGAATTATCCTACTCATGATCTAGAATTAGCTGCTATGTCTTTGCACTAAAATTTGGCGTCATTATTTGTATGGGCAGAAGTGTGAAATATACACAGATCATCAGAGCTTGAAATAATATTCACCCAGAAGGAATTGAACATGAGGCAACGTAGATGGTTGGAGTTAATCAAAGACTATGATTTAACCATCAATTACCATGGCAAGGTAAATGCGGTAGCCGATGCTTTAAGCCGTAAAAATTATGGAGAAGTAGCCTCAATGTTGACAGAACAGAAAGAACTCATAGAGAATTTGAAAATTTAAAACTGGAATTTTCAATACAAGGTCTGGACGCAGAACTGGCAGCTTAACCTTGGAACCCACTTTACTACAACGAATAAAAGAGGCTCAAGGAAAGGATGAAGAATTCCAGGCAATCATCAAAAGATATCACAAGGGAAATATAAGGATTTTCAAATAGATGAAAATGGAGTATTAAAGATGAATAAAAGATTGTGTGTACCACATGATGAAAGTTTGAGGAAAGAATAATGAATGAAGCACACTATTCTGGATATACCGTACACCCAGGCGAAACTAAGACCTACCAAGAGCTGAGAGTGCATATTGGTGGAACGGGATGAAAAATGATATTGCTCAATTCGTGGCCAGATGTGAATATGTCAGAGGGTAAAAGCAGAACATCAAAAACCAGGGGATTGTTGAAACCATTGTCTATTCCAGAATGGAAATGGGATCAAATATCTATGGATTTTGTATGTTCGTTACCAAGACAAGTGCAGGTTATGATGCTATTTGGGTTATTGTGGATAGACTCACTAAATCAGCCCATTTCTTACCAATCAATATGACCTATCCCTTGGAGAAGTTGGCCCGGTTGTATTTAAAGGAAATTGTGAGACTACATGGAGTGCCAGTTAATATAGTATCAGATCGAGATCCACGGTTTGTTTCTAGATTCTGGCAAGGATTACAAAAAGCATTGGGAACTCAGTTGAGGTTTAGTACGGCCTATCATCCCCAGACCGATGGACAAACAGAAAGAACAATTCAGACAATGGAAGACATGTTGAGATCATGTATCTTGGAATTTAAAGGAAATTGGGATCAACACCTACCACTGGTGGAATTTGCATATAATAATAGCTACCATTCGAGTATAGGGATGCCACCCTATGAAGCTTTATATGGTAGAAAGTGTCGATCTCCATTATTCTGGGATAATCTGGAAAGAGTACTAGTTGGACCCGAACTGATTCAAGAAACAATCAACAAGGTTTCAGTGATAAAAAGAAGGATGAAAGAAGCCCAAGATAGACAGAAAAGCTGGGCAGATTTGAAGAGACGGGAACTAGAATTTAAGGAGGGAGAACATGTTTACCTGAAAGTAAGTCCAATAAAAAGTCTTCGCAGCAGACAAGTAAAAGGAAAGCTAAGTCCTAGATATGTAGGACCATTTGAAATATTGGAACGAGTGGGAAATCTGGCATATCGTCTTGCATTGCCACCCAAACTATCTGGTATACATAATGTTTTTCATGTATCGGTACTAAGGAAGTATGTACCAAATCCAGATAAGATTGTTGAGCTGGAACCAATTGATCTGAAAGAGAACTTGACTTATGAAAAGCACCCTATCCGAATCCTAGACAAGAAGGTACAAGTTCTCAGAAATAAAGATCCACTACGTCAAAGTGCTATGGGATCCTCGGACTGAAGAAGTAACTTGGGATTGGAAGAGGAAATCAAAAGAATTATCCACAGCTGTTCGAATATCCAGGTACGCTTCAAGCTTTGAGGACAAAGCTTATTTTAAGGGGGGGAGAAAATGTAAACCCCGAAAACTTCCATCATACGATAACCCTAGATTAGAAATTATGGTTGACTAGTAACCTTAGAGTTAATTAGAAACCCTAGTTTAGATAGATACTCTAAATTTGATCGGTTTGGACTCATAGACTTTATAAAAGGACTTCTTTGACCCAATTGTTTCCAAAAACAAGATTTAGTATTCCGAGTTAATAATTCAGGTTGTGATCAAAGGAAACTTCAATCCTAAACCCGAATCTTGTCAAACAGACAGAATATATAGGAAAACCTAAATATGGATATTAAGTGATTACCTTAGTATTCAATAGAGACCGGGAATTAAAACAAGGTATAGTAATGAACCTATATTTGATTGGAACCCTAAAATTTGAGAGTTTTAGTCAGTAATAAACTACATTGATAAGATTTCATAGTGAGTATCCAAATCTATATATAACTAGTATAGCCTATATATTAGTAGTAATATTACATAAATGACTCAATAGGGTTTTAGTTAGGAAATTGTGATCTTAAGATAAACGGTTAGGATTATAAATACCCAATAAAAACATAAACTGATGTATAACTTGAGATCTAGACCTCAAATATAGAATTGAATCATACCAATATCAAATTAGGGTTTTCTAAAGCCCTTGGAGCCTGAAACGAAAATTGACCCGAAAAGCTTATAAAACCTAAATCGCGTAGGATAAATTTTTCTTAAACAATTAGATACGTACTATTAAACTTAAATTTGTACTTTTTGTTAAACTAAACATCTTGTAGGATTCATTAAGACCTTTGTATATATATTTACATATATAAGCTAAAATATACCCTAATAGTGTATTAAACTACCCGAAAACTTAACTAAACAAATCTAACTAATATATATATATATATTTGCAACTTGCTGGAGACGGTTTACATGATTGAAGGGCTGTGATTCTCTTGAGGATTGTGAGCCGAATTTCTTCAATAATTTACCTAAAAGTCAATCCCAATCCTCTCCTAAGCCAATGGAAATGACAATCACCCTTGTATTAATGACAATCAAACAAGGAATGAATGACAACAAACAAGAGCAATTCGTTCAGATTTGAGGAAGAAACGCGGCCGGAAATTCACTACGTTATATATATATATATATGCAAACGAACTCGGACGGCTAAGCAAACGAACTCCAAACTCTTCCAAACTTTCCAGAATTCATCTACATCTTATTAGGAGTAGAACCAACCCAGGAAACCGATTTTTTAAACGCTCATATCCACCTCGTTCGAAAATTCGAACAAAAACTGGGAAAAAACGTTCAAAAACAAGCTTGAGGTAAGATCTCTTTCCGCGAATTTTCTTTCAGTTTTATGGATTGAGACTGACTCTTAGACATCTTAGGAAGCTAACCAAGGCCACTAGAAGCTTCGAATTTTATCGTGAGATCGCAACAAAGTATCTTTTTCCCAAACCCTAGCCGAGTTTGATGATCCGAAATCATGGATAGCATGTTGTTTCTATTTATTATTCTTGATATTTAGGTTTATTATTATAGGAGTGTTTGGATCCAAAATCCCGACGTTTTAACGTCGGATTCGTCGGAAATGGCCGCGACTCATCGGGGAAGATGATGAACAGTGCTCCCCGATGAGCACGGGCTGGGTGCAACGGCCGTACTTAACCCCGTGTACTCCTCGGACCAGAGGGAAAAAAAAAAGAAAGAAAGAAAAATGAAACTATGTATAAATAATTATATAATAAATAATAATTTAAATAATTTTAGAATGTTTTATATTTTTCCTGCATTTATTTCTTTTTGAATAGTAATAGTAATATTATAATATATAATATTAAATCCGAAATTTATTTATTTAAACTTAAAAATAAAATTATTTTTCTAATATAGGATGTTTAATTATTTAATCTATTATTATTAATCTAAAAAATTTTTAGAAATAAAATTACTTTATTAAGTAAATTCCGCATAATAAGTTTTTAATTATAATCATTAATAATCTTAATTTCGAAAATATTATTTCTAAAATAATATAATATAAACTAAAATTACTTAGTAAAACATTAATTAAAGTATAAGACAATTAGTATAACTCTTAAGGTGATGAATATAATTATTCCCTCTAAGCTTTTTCGGAAATTTTATTATTATTATTATTATTATTATATTATTATTATTATTATTATTATAATTTTTTTATTATTATCGTTATCATTATTGTTATTAGTATTATTGATAT
>JAMXBD010005267.1:0-19992 GCA_024138025.1 Combretum micranthum
TGGTGTTTAGGTTTGATGCGGTAATGATTTTTAGGATTGCATGTTTCTGGTGGTTTGTTTAGTTGTTGGTATGTTTTTGGCAAGGTAGTCGATGGTATTAGTTCAGCATGTGGGTGTTTGGTTGAAGTGTATACACATATTTGCGTTACACTTTGGTGGCAGTGAATATGTTTTAGTGGAGTGGCATGTTGTTCAGCAGTTAGGTTTTCTAGGTTCCTAGTGATAAGTGTTTTATTTGTGTTGGATTATATCTGTACCAAGGTGGTAGATGTGGTTAGTCAAGAAAGGATAATTAGAGTTTGGTTGTAGTGGTGTCAATAGAGGTAGGTTGGGTTGATTCTAGGTTGTAGCATGTGTGTTCAATGGCTATAAGCCGAGAGGGGGTAGTATTGATGTTTTCGAAGAGAGAGAGAGAGAGAGAGAGATTTACTACAATAATAGTTTTGGCCATTTCAAAAATATCAAAAGCCAAAATTGAACTTTTGATTTCTATGGAAAAAAATAACAAGTTCGATAATCTTCAAGAACTGACTTTACAAATTTGTTTGTGTAGATACCCATTTTTCTCAATTAAGCTTAAAAATATAGAATAGGAATATTTATAATTTTGTATATGATAAAAAAAAATTTTATATTAGACTTAAAGTTCCACAATTTAGATATTTTCAATAGCATAAAATTTATTTTTTATAAGCTTTAGAAAATGATTTGAATTTAATGTAATTTTTGTCATATACTTAATTTAAGATTTATTTAATTAGTCCCAAATTATACGCTTTGTTTCAAAAAAAAAAAAAAAAAAAATCGGATGCTTCTTCAAGAAGCACTCGTGTAGATCAACTCACTGAAGTTACTTAGGCTCCATTTTTTACCTAATTTGAATTGCAATTTCACCAAATTGATGGTGAAATTATAAACTAGACTTGGAGTAGTTTATATTGATACCATGCTAAGTTAAATCAAGGGGGGAAAATTGGGAAAAAACAACTTTGCACTTTCCAAAATATCAAAAATTGACACGAATTTGTATATTTTAAGTAACTAGATTGATAAGGAAAGCTTCTAATACAAGTAGAAGATGTCAATATCTGATTTAATTAGAAAGTTACGCACAAAATTGGCAAAACCCTAAATTCATGCTAAAATTGACCCAGAAAACTTTAGATAATCAATTGATAAAATTAGTAAGTTTCAAGCACGAAATCAAAACGTTAACACTATCAATAGGACATGTGTCCTCATTCCGAGGTTTGACTCTCAATTTACCTTAGTCTTTCAATTTGTATTCTTAGTTGAAAGCTAAGGTTTGTATCTAATTCTTTGATTTCTTGTTTGATAGCAAAAATTGAGCAAATTGGATCCCATAGAAGCCTCAGGGGTCAAGATCTGTAGTTGGGTGATTTAGATCACTTCAGAAGCGCCAGAATCTACCCGACGAAGTCCACAGCCGCTACGCTCCCCTAGGCTATAGAACCACCATCTAATGTCATTATTGGACTAAAAAAATGTCACCGGAGTTTTTACTACTTCTCCTTAGCCTGATCAAACAAGCTGCCATCGCCGCGCTACCCTTTAATACTGATCTAACTTGATCTACCAGAGATTCAATTGCATGCCTGCATCATCAAACACGTAATTCCTCCTGCTTGTTTTCTTTTTTTATTTAAACAGCAGCAGCACAACATGACGACGACGATAAAAATAATTAAAAAAATAAAAAATATGATGTTATTAGGATAGTAATATTATGTGTTTTGGGAATCTAATGTACTTGTAATAAATAGTAATGGAATTTTTTCGTGAATATTTGCATTTTTAAGTTTGTATTATAAATTTTTTATAAAAAATTCCTTTATATAATAGAATTTTGTAAATATGAGATTTTCACCATGTTATGTACATATTCTATTGATTTTGTTTTCTCTACCATGACATATTGATAACTTGTGATGTTTGCCATAATAATAAATGTGTTAGACATGAAAATCTTGATTTGACTAAAATTTGAAATTGATATATAACATCTCATTATACCATAGTTCTTTGAATTTCTAATTCCTGTGAATATGTAATTACATGTACATATATCATAATTTCATAATTGAGATCTTGTGTTACGGAAAGGATACAGAACAAGCATGTAAAGACTAGATCCATCAAAGATTTATATGTAAACACACAAAAGTAGTTATAGCCAACAGAATAGAGTCATTGTAACAGAATAGTACACCTCAGCAACTGCATATATGAATAGAGTGATATAAAAGATACGAAAAATAATGGAAAGGAGGCACCGAAGCATTTGCATCCCAATATTGGGTGTTGGAGTCTGGCATACTCGAATTTGCCATTGCATACCTGCACAATAAACACACATTATATATTAGGGTTTCGAGTAGAGAAACATTGATAGGAAAGAATAGAGATTAGGGTTCTTAGCTGACAGAGGATCCTGCGAGTGAACGAGGGATGAGAAGTTAGTAAGTAATATTAGTGGGCTGGGCTAATAGATAGGCCGAGTCTAACAAATTGGTGCTCTCGTCTGTAACTCATGGCTCCGGATACAATCTCAAGTTTCCCTTTCTCAGGGTTATATGGATTTCATTAAGACTACTCTGTTGTCTTTGCAAGAATCCATGGATCAGAAATTTAATTCCTTGGCTTCTCGGATTGACAAATTGAAGTGAGTCAGACCTCGCACAATCTTCATGATCAGAATAAAATGTGCAAGATTCATCATCCTCACAATCGTTGGTGGCTCAGGATGATCTGTTGAAGGGCATCAAGTTAGAGATCCCTAAGTTTGCTGGCGAAGATGTTCTTGGATGGATTTTCCAAGTTGAACAATTCTTTGAGTTTCATCATATTGAGGGTCCTCAAAGATTGTCTATTTGTTCTTTTGCTATGACAGGAAATGCATTACAATGGTATCAGTGGATGTTCCTTAATAAAAGACTTTCCTCATGGGAAAAGTTTGTAGAAGACTTAACTGCGCATTTTGGACCTTCTGGTTATGAAGATGTCCAAGGTATGCTCTCTAAATTGACTCAGTCGCATAATGTTGCTCACTATCAATCACAATTTGAGGCTTTGTCTAACCGCATTCATGGTTTGCCTGAATCCTTTTTGATTAGTTGTTTTGTATCTGGTTTAAAACCTGCATTGAGAAGAGATGTGCAAATTAGTAGACCGAAATCTATGATGGATGCTATTTGGCTTGCTCGAATGTATGAGGATAAATTGAATGACAGTAATAATGCTTATAAACCTGTCTTTTCTTCCACCTCATCTTCTAAATCTAATATCCATTTTTCTAAACCACATTTTTCTATCAACACTAATTCTTCACCCACTGCCAAATCTCCTTCATCCTTTCCCATAAAGAAGTTAACTTTTGAAGAGATGCAAGCTAGACGTGATAAAGGACTTTGCTATAATTGTGATGAAAAATATAGCAGAAATCACAAATGCAAGTCAAAGTTTCTGTTATTGTTGCATGATGATGATGATGGGGTTGGGGAGGATATTTCGGATGATGTCCATTTCTAATCAGGATGTAGCTGATGTCTCAGACACAATCAGTTATCATGCTCTCAGTGGAAATCTAGTGCCTCGTACACTTAGATTTCTAGGGACTATTAGACAGATGCAATTATCAGTATTATTGGATACAGGGAGTACTAACAATTTTATCCAAACAAGAGTTGCCAAACATCTGGGGTTGATTATCCCCTGCTACATCATTTCAAGTAATGATTGGCAATGGCCAAAAATTACAATGTACTGGATTATGTAAGGATGTATCTGTTGAAATTCAAGGGTTTTCTTTTCTTACTTCATTCTATGTTCTACCCATCCAAGGTGCTGATCTGGTATTGGGTGTTCAGTGGCTTCAGGAGTTAGGGCCAATCACTATTGACTACTCAGAATTAACGATGCAGTTCTCTCATATGGGACAGGCTGTTTGCTTATATGGAGATAAGTCTCCTACAAGTAGTCAAATCACCCATCATCAGTTAAAACGTTTGATTCAAGTGGATGCTGTGGCTACTTGTTTTCATCTTGTGGCTCAGAAGGGAATTTCAACAGGGACTTTCACCAACAACACACTGTTTGACCAGGTGTTGGGCAAATATTCTCAGATTTTCGAGCCACCCTCATCATTGCCACCATTTAGAGAGATCCAACATCGTATTCACTTAGTCAATGGTGCTTCAGCAATCAATGTCAAGCCCTATCGGTATCCCCACTATCAAAAGTCTGAGATTGAAAAACAGGTTAAGGAAATGTTGGAACAGGGCTTCATCCAGAACAGTAATAGTCCATATTCATCACCAGTTTTACTGGTTAAAAAAAAAGATGGCTCGTGGCGATTCTGTGTGGACTATAGAGCATTAAATCAGGCAACAATAAAGGATGAATTTCCAATTCCAACTATTGATGAGTTGTTGGATGAATTGTGTGGAGCAACTGTCTTTTCTAAGTTGGACTTGAGGGCTGGCTATCATCAAATTAGAATGGCAACAGAAGATGTAGAAAAGACTGCTTTTCGTACACATGAAGGGCATTATGAGTTTTTAGTAATGCCATTTGGATTGAGTAATGCACCAGCAACATTTCAATCTATGATGAACAGAATTTTCAAACCTTACTTACGTAAGTTTGTCATTGTATTCTTTGATGACATACTCATTTATAGTAAGACTTTGAATTCTCATATAGCACATTTAGATCAGGTATTGAAAATATTGGCTGACAATACCCTTTTTCTTAAAAAATCTAAGTGTGCTTTTGGTCAAGATTCTATTGAATACTTAGGCCATATTGTCACTGCTTAGGGAGTCAAACCGGAACCTAGTAAGGTGGCTGCTGTTCGCAATTGGGTCAGACCCACTTCTATTAAGCAGCTAAGGGCTTTCTTGGGACTCTCTGGTTATTATCGCAGATTTATTCAATCTTATGCTTCTATTGCACATCCTCTGACCGAATTATTGAAGAAGGATGGGTTTCACTGGTCAGAAGCAGCAACTGAGGCATTTGAGAGATTAAAGGAGGCTTTGATTTCGGCTCCAATTTTAGCTCTACCAGATTTCTCTAAGCAATTTATACTAGAGACTGATGCTTCTGGTACAGGAATGGGAGCTGTGCTTTTACAGGATAGCAGACCAATTGCATTTTTCAGTAAAAAATTACCTCATCATTTACTGAAGGCATCTGCCTATGTTCGAGAGTTACATGCATTGGTGGCTGCTGTCAGAAAATGGAGACAGTATCTTTTGGGATCACATTTTATTATTAAAACTGATCATCGCAGTTTGAAGGAGTTATTGACACAAGTCATACAAACTCCTGAGCAACATAAATATCTCACAAAACTCATGGGCTTTGACTATACTATAGTCTACAAAGCAGGGGCTGAGAATGTGGTGGCAGATTCTCTATCCAGACAATTTGAGGAGATGTACCAATTTCTGGCTTTTTCCTTACCACATTTTGGTTTAGTGGATGAATTGAAACAGGAGTATCAAAGCAATTCCCATTTCCAAACAGTTATCCACAAACTCCAACAGGTGAGACTTTGAAATGGGACTTGAGTTGGAAGAATGATCTATTGTATTATGGCACTCGTTTATTTTTGGTTCCCACATCATCTGTTGTTAACAAATTATTGCATGAATTCCATGCTATACCTTCGGCTGGCCACTTTGGGGTAACAACAACATATAAACGATTGTCTGGCCAGTTTTATTGGGAGGGTATGAAGAAAGATGTTGAGCTCTTTATTAAAGGGTGTCATATTTGTCAACAGACAAAGAGCATTAATCGAAACCCCTCTGGTTTATTGGCTCCACTACCAGAACAGATATGGGAAGATATTTCGATGGACTTTGTCACATCACTACCAAAGTCACAGGGGTTTACTGTTATTTTGGTTGTGGTAGATCGTTTATCAAAGTATTATCACTTTGGTGCACTTGATACCAATTATAATGCATCTAAGGTGGCTCAATTGTTCATGTCCATGGTGGTCAAGTTACATGGTTTCCCTCGAAATTGTATCAGATAGAGATAGTATATTCCTCAGCAAGTTTTGGCAGGAATTATTTCGTTTAAGTGGGACCAAATTATGTATGAGTTCTGCTTATCACCCTCAGAGTGATGGGCAAACTGAGGTGATTAATCGTGTTTTACAGCAGTATCTCAGATGTTTCTGTATGGATAGACCTTCTGATTGGTGTAAGTTTTTGGATTGGGCTGAATTTTCTTATAACAGTTCATTTCATGAGGGCATTCAGACTACACCATTTCAGGCAGTTTATGGACGCCAACCTCCTACTATACCCATGTATATTAGGGGTCAATCCAAATTGGAGGCAGTGGATACTGATTTGGTTACTCGAGAGGAGTTATTAGCTTCATTGAAAGCTAATTTGTTGAAGGCACAGCAGAAAATGAAGGTGCAAGCAGACAAACATAGAGTGGATTTCCACTTTCAGGAAGGAGACTTTGTCTATATTAGGCTTCAACCTTATCGACAAAGTTCTATTTCAGGTGGCTTTCACAAATTATCTAAGCGATTTTATGGCCCTTATAAGGTACTTCGAAGGATAGGGTCATGTGCTTATGAGGTTGAGTTGCCTGCAAATTCTAAGATACACAATGTTTTCCACGTTTCGGTTCTCAAACAAGCTCATGGATCAGTTTTTCCATCTCTAGAATTACCCCCTAATTCTTATCAAAATAACCCTCTTTTGGAACCATTAACAGTTCTGGCTTCTAGGGTTATTATTCGAAATGATCAAGAGGTGACTCAACTTTTGGTTCAGTGGACAGGTGTCCATCCTGAAGATTCATCGTGGGAAGACATTGATTTTTGGGCCATTTACCCTAATTTCAACCTTGAGGACAAGGTTGTTTCTCAAGAACGGGAGAAAGTTGTTACGGCAAGGATACAGAACAAGCATGTAAAGACTAGATCCATCAAAGATTTATATGTAAACACACAAAAGTAGTTATACAAAAGTAGTTATAGCCAACAGTATAGAGTCATTGTAACAGAATAGTACAGCTCAGCAACTGCATATATGAATAGAGTGATACAAAAGATACGAAAAATAATGGAAAGGAGGCACCGAAGCATTTGCATCCCAATATTGGGTGTTGGAGTCTGGCATACTCGAATCTGCCATTGCATACCTGCACAAGTAAACGCACATTAGTATATTAGGGTTTTGAGTAGAGAAACATTGAGAGGAAAGAATAGAGATTAGGGTTCTTAGCTGACAGAGGATCCTGGGAAGTGAACGAGGGAGTGAGAAGTTAGGGTAAGTAACATTAGACATGGGCTGGGCTAATAGATAGGCTGAGTCTAACATCTTGTTAATGGACATAATTATAAGAGATCGCGTTGATGAATTAGAATATATTGATGATCCTCATAGAAATCATAATCTTCATATGTAGATTGCACTGATGTACTTGATATGATATTTGTCATGTGTGGCTTCATTGTTCAAAATTCTTTTGTCACTTAGGCAACATTTGGTTACACAATTTTTCATGATACTGGACTAAACAAATTCATTGTACCACATTTGGTTTACAAATAATTTAAGAATGGATTAAACTTTCTTTAGGGGATTGGACAAAACTTAAAGTTTTATCCCTCATATCTTATGGAACAAAAATATTGAACTATATAAAAATAAATTTCTGATTAAAAATTTGTCAAGTGTTGTCCTATATCATGCATATCCAATGTGATATAATAATTGTTCTATCCAGTACTTCTTCTTGTCTTGTGCTGTTCAGTCCTTTTTGTCTTATCCATTCTTGCAAACAAACACTACCTTAGAAAAAGATTTTCATGAAATAATAAAATCTAAATTACTATATCTTAGGATCCATATCAGTTAAAAGGATAATTTTTGTAAAATAAAAAATAAAAAAATAAATTTTATGATCTTAAAGTGGAAAGAATTCAAATTCTAAAATTAACTAGAACTAATTTTTCTTAAAAAGAGCTACATGATACTGATTTTGAATAGCAATATGTAGGCACCTAATAACGACTCTAAAAAAAAAAGAATTATTTTTTAATCAAGTAGATGTTGTTCCTCAATTTATTGCATGAAATTATTAAATTTCCTTTTTGTAAGATATGATATGCTTGGCTAATCTTATAAATATTAGTGAATTGGAAAGTATGTTTAGTAATCTTTGTAAATCATGATAAATAGAAAATAAACATTTTGTGTATATGTTTTAAATATTAGAAATATAATTTAGATATTTAAGGAACAATATAAATTTGGAAGTTAAATGTGGTAACGTTTATATTTTAATAGTAACGGCTCATGAATTTCCGGTAGTTTTTTTAATTTTTTTTTCACATCAATAGCAAAATTAAGTTAACTACCCAATCATACCTAATTTATTTTTTTCCTTTTTTCACGGCTTTATTAGGTGATGACTCCAAAATTTTTTAAAATTGAAAGTTTCTTTTAATTCTTAGTTGATTATTTATATTAAACGAGTTAGGATTTATTAAATCTATTAAAAAATTAAAATTGAAAACTAAAATTAAGGCTTGACATTTGTAATAAATATGAGCTAAAAAAAACTGTTTTTTTCTTAATGGCAATGCCCTTTTGGAGAAGATGACATCCAAGGGTGCGAATACACACGCTAATAAGCCGAAAAAAAAAAAGATCTTCTTACATCAAGTTTCAAGCCCAAAACTTGTCTCTTGCTAAACCAAACCTCATCCACTAAACTGAACTTTGTCTTCATATTCTTTTTGCAATTCAAATATGCTTAAATTATAACAACTAGGCCCTACACAAATTTGTGCAAATTCAGCCTAAATGGAAATGCGTCAGATGCCTTTTTAAATAAAACTCACTAGTCTAATGTTTATAAAAATGAATACTAACCTAAAAGGAACCTAATTTTCAAACATTTACTATTATTAGAACCTACTTGCCAAACCTATGCACATTCTCATATATTATGTTTGTTATATTAAATATAATCATTATGCATATATAAATTCTAAAACTATATACTTTTTTTTTCTTTTCTCCCTTTTTAATTCTTTTTCTCTTTTTTAATTTCCTAAAAATACTTTATCTACAATTTATATAAACCTTTGGCTAAAGAGGGGGAGTTTTGCATTTTTATTTTCTAAATTTTTTAATTTTCAATTTGCCAAACATTTCCAGTATGGATTGTTTGCTGCAATTTTCAAGTTGATTTATACGACACTTCAAGAGTGGATAGATGGCTTAACTCATGGCTTTCCTTAAGTCAACTCACTCTTTACAATATTAAGGATATACTCAAATCTTTTGCAACAGAGGAACATGTTTACTTTCAAAAACTGTGAACCCTCTCCTTCAACTGTTATCTTAAGTATTCTACTCAAATTTCAAGAATGCTGTTTTTCTTTTTTTTTTTTAATCGAATTCTTTTGCTCTACCCATATCTCTTGGTATAGATTAGGCTTAGAAGACGAACATGGTTCACCATGTCTACATTAGTTTTAAGTCATATAGGAAGCAAAGGTTCCCACAATTTGAGTATTAGGAAATGGCAAGAGATTGATTAGTTTATACCTAAAACAAAGTCAAGTTAATTGTGAAGCAATGAAGTATTAGACAACATTACCAAGCTAGAGTTAGTTTGTAACGATCATTTGCAGCTAGCATTTTCCAATTCATTAGCTGTCTTTTTGACTTAAGCTTTCATTTTTGACTTTGCGGCTTCCTAGACTCTTCTTGTAACTGCCTCCAATAGCAGCCGACTTTGGCATCTATAAAAGGACTCATGTCCTTCCATTTGTACAATAATTTTCAATATATGATATAATGAAATAATCTGTATTAGTCTATACTCCTCTCTCGCCTCCATCTTATGATTTCTTGTAATTAATATTATTACACCCTACATATTTTTGGTATCAGAGCCAAACCCCTTTTACTATAGATATACCCAAACACTCAAACACTATATACACATACCATTACTATGGTATCAATAAGCAGGAATGCCACATTCAGTTTTTCCTGACAAGGTATTCCCTTGTTTATAGATGAAAAATATAATATATAGAGTACTATGATGAGAACATTATTTATCTCACAAGATTTTTGGGATATTATTGATGAATGTTATGAAACCGTTATTGCTAGTCTAGAGGTAAAAGCAACTTGGATAGTACCTCAATGTAAAGAGCATAAAGAAAATGTCATGAAAGATGCAAAAGCATTGTCTTTCATATAACAAGGGGTTAGTCAATCATTTTATCACAAATTATGGGTGTAATCTTATCACATGACGCATGGGAAATTTTAAGGAAGCAGTATGGAGGACGTGATAAAGTCATATCAAATAAACCTAAAATCTATGGAGAGAGTTTGATAATTTATTCATGAAAGATAATGAGAGGTACAGTTCTTCTCAGAGTTACTATATCATTAATCAGAATAGAGGTTACGGTCATACAATTCCTGATAAGAGAATTGTTGAAAAGGTCTTGAGAAATATGATAGTTAAATTTGAGCATATTATTGTGTTATTGAAGAATCCAAAGATATATCACAATTGTCTTTGGATGAGCTCATGGGATTGTTAGAAGCCTATGAAAAGCGTATGGGTAGATTTTCTACTCAAAATTTAAAGTAGGCCTTCCATTCGAAGGTTAATATCAATAGGTAATAAAGAAGCTGGCAAAATAAAAACGAAAATACTAATGGAAGTTGCTCTAACTACTTGTTGATGTGGTGGATATCAGAGTTTCCAAGGTGATAGTAGAGGAAGGGAATCTAGTTTTAGAAATGATTTGTCTCAACGCAGAATATGCAAGAGATTTGGGCACAAATCCAAGGATTTCCGTTTTCGATGCAAAAATATAGAAATCCCAATCATTTTGAAGGGATTGTTATTACAAGGATATCAAGGATGATAAAAATGCAATTTTTTTTCCTGAAATATATCCAGATAAGCAGGTATTTTATTCATGCATGAATGCTGAGCAATCATTTGAAAATACTTGATATGTTGATAGTGGATGTAGTAATCATATGACCGGAATAAGGAGCGATTTGTAGAGTTCGATGATAACTTTAAATCTGAAGTGAAGCTTGGACATGGTAAGACTTATGAAATCATGGGAAAAGGAGCTATTTTTATAGGCACTAAAAGAGGTATTCTAAATTGATTTATGATGTTCATTATGTCCCCAAATTGACTCAGGATTTATTAAGTGTGGCCAATTATTCAAAGAGTTTATGTGGTGAATTTTGATAATGATTAGTGCATTGTTACTAGTAAGAAGAAAAATTGACTTGTTGCTTAAGTTGAGATGAGCATGAATAAAGTTTTTCCTTTATCTATACCTCTAAATGAAAATATGCTCTGCAAAGTGTGAAAAATGATGAATCACACTTATGGCATTTGAGGTATGACCATTTGAATTTTAAGGGACTTCATTTGTTGAAAAAGAAAAACATGGTGATTGGGTTGCCAAATATTTCGTCTCCTGAGAAAGTATGTGAAGGATGCATTTATGGCAAAATACATTGATTGTCGTTCCCAAAAACATCATACAGAGTTAAAGCTCCATTGAAGTTGGTTCATTCTGATTTATTTGGATCAACAAGAACACCATCCTTAAATGGCTATATGTACTTCATTTTATTTGTTGATGATTATACAATGGTAATGTAGATATATTTCCTAAAGTAGAAGTTAGAAGCATTTGCCACTTTTTTCAAAATCAAAGCTATGGCAGAAAGGCAAAGTGGTTATAAGTTAAAAATTCTGAGAACTGATCATGGAGGTGAATGTCCCACCAACGAATTTCAAAATTATTGCCAAGATGTTGGAATGAAAAGGCAACTGATTTTACGGCATATTCCATACCAAAATGATGTTGTTGAAAGAAAGAATCATACTATAGTGGAGATGGCTAGAAGTATGCTCACACAGAAGGGTCTTCCAAATAGTTATTGGGGCGAAGCAGTTAATACTGCAATATATATATTGAATAGATCACCTACAAAAGCAGTGCTCAATAAAACTCCTTATCAAGCATGGCATAAAAGGAAACCTCATGTTAATCATATGAAGATTTTTTGATGTATTTCATTTTCTCTCTTTCCATCACAGAAGAGAGAAAATTTTGATGAGAAAGGAGAAAAGTATGTTTTTGCTGGATATAGTGATGAATCTAAAGGATATCATCTTTTCAATCCTAAGAAAAATGAGTTGATTATATCAAGAGATGTCATATTTGATGAAGACAGTGCATGGGATTGGAAAGAGAAATATCCAATTATGGAAAGAATTTTGCCTCCAGGATCTAATGTTATGCAGTAGATCATCAATGAAGTTCAAGACAAAGTAGTCCTGATACTCTTGGCACATTCACATAAGGAACACAAGAATTTTATCCATAATAAAAAGTCTAATAAGAAAGGTACATTCTTTACATGATATTTATGAATCATGTAAATTTGCATTATTCTCTTGTGAACAACAAAAATATTAGGAAGTAGCAAAGGAAGAAATATAGATAAAAGCCATGGATGATGGAATGGCACACATTGAGAGGAATCATACTTGGAGCTTTTTGACCTTCCAAAAAATAAGGAGGTGATTGGATTAAATTCGGTTTGCAAGACCAAATATAATGAAGATGGTTCCATCTAGAAGCATAAAGCTCATCTTTTGCTAAGGGATATTCTCAACAACTAGGCATTGATTTCAATGAAACATTTGCATTAGTTGCATAGATGGAGACCATAAGAATTGTTCTTGCATTAACAGCTCAATTGGAATTACTAATATATTAACTGGATGTTAAAGTAACATTCTTAAATGGAGAATTGCAAGAGGAGGTCTATGTAGAACAGCTTGAAGGATATATTATCAAAGGAAAAGAAGATAAGATGTATGGCTTACATAAGGCACTGTATCGATTAAAACAGGCAACAAACATAGAATAGCAAAATTGATAGCTATTTCCAAAGAAATGGTTTTCAGAGGAGTCAAAATGAACCTTCCCTTTACATAAAAAAAGAAGGTAGAAATGATTTCCTTATTTTGTGTTTGTATGTGAATGACTTGATTTATACAGGTTCAAGTCAATCCATGTTAGATGAATTTAAAATGGCAATGATGAAAGAATATGAGATGACTGATTTAGGTCTTGTGAAATATTTCTTAGAATTTCTGGATGATTTGTTGAAAAGATATCAAATGAGTAATTGCAAGTGTTGAAGTTTGTGACCGATTTCTTAAACGATTCTCATAGTTAAATGTTAATGAATGAATATTTGACTATATATTTATTATTCATTTATTATACATTTAAGAGTCATAATTTAGGCATTTATTGGTTATGCCATAGGCGTATGAAGAAAACACATGATTTTAGATTCTGACTCTTGAGTCGGCCTCTATGCAAAATATATATGTGTTGTTTTGTTGTCTTGGGGGTTTATGAGTTGTGTGAGATTTGAAATCACTTGTACATCCTCTTGTAATTCCTTCTTCAACACTAGTGGATTTGCTAAGAATTCTTGTGTTGGACCGTTGAACCATATCATTACTCAAGTTTGAGGAGAGGAAAGGTGAAACATATAATTTGGTACTTTATAATAACAGAAGAAAGGAATCAAGTTTCAAGTAACTAAATGTTAAGAGATTATATTTTTTAGTTTTATATTATAACATTATATTATTTTTTTAATTAGTCAACTAAACTTATTGAGTTTATATTTACTACCAAATCGAAGTTTAAACTGTTAGTATGACTACTTGCAACATTTTCTCTAAATATACATTGAAGAATCATGAACTAAAATTCATTGATAGGCTTAGGCACTTATAGCCTTTTGCTATAAGTTTTATTTATGCATGGCATAGTAATAAAAATATAAGTAATCAAGATTATAGAGACAAAAACTACAAGTGATTATAACGGGCTCTAGATGATCAAAACACCACATACAATAGCAACTAAATTTTAAGTTTGAACCTTCAATGCTAGATCAAATTAAATTCAACCAAAATAATATGCAATCTTTGAGTTTGTTCTTCATTATTTAAATTTGCAAAGTGCAACTTCTTAAGTACATCTATTGAAATACATTATAAACACATTAAGGACGAGAGTAGGATATCTAGTTTCCAAGTGCATCTATGTGGCAATTAATATTTCAATAAAGATATAGAAAGGTGGTTTCACAAGACATTGTCATTATCTAGTTCTTGAAAATGAAACAATACGTGATAATATTTAATAGAGTTTTAGGAAATACTAATAGTACGAGACATGTGATCTTATCTTGTGAGATAAAAAAAAAAAAAAAAAGATAGGTTTTAGATTGTTGAGAGAAGACATGTAGCTTTATTTTATCTTTCTCAACAAACGATATCTCAATTTTCTATATCCAAAGATGAGTTCGCTTAAGAGGAAAAAATTAGTTTGCTTACAGTTTTTCATTGTGTATATCCCTTCAATTATGTGTTTATAAAGCATAAAAGAAGGGGTAAATGTCAAATTTTCCACCTAAAGTTTACATGCAAATTTAATTTAGTACTTAAATTTAAAAGGTTTATTTAATATTCAATCAAATTTTTTACAATATTTTTACTACATCCTTAGCAAAATTTGTTTTGTTTGCAAATGAAAATTATAGCACATCATTAAATTTTTATTAATATTCCCAATACAATCCATCATTGATTGTCTGCTTTTTTCAAGTTAGGAAATAGAGCAAATAGTGTTAGTAAAATAGTAAAAATAATCAAGAAAATTTTCATTGGGTATTAAATTGACCATTTAAAGTTTAGGTATCAAATTGAATTTTAATGCAAAGTAATGATACCAAATTTAACATTTGTTTTTTCCTAAAATAGGGTTAATGTTGCGAACGGTACTTGAATTCAGGCATAAAATAAAATTACACTTAAATTTTGAAATTGATCAATTTAGTACATAAACTTTAAAATCGTGTATTAAATTAATCAATTTAGTACCCAAAAAGACCTTTTGTGCTAATAGTAACTCCTTGCTAAATTAATTAATTTTAAAATTTAAATAATTAATTACATATTTTATTGAATTTTCAGCGCTATTAACGATGTGGACTCCTCTTAAAAAAAAAAAAAAATCCAGTGGGGACCCTATTATATAGCTCGAGGTTGGTATAATTACAAACGAGATACAGACAAATGTGGGGTGGGGTTTGAAAAAAACAAGTCGTGTGCCCAGGGAGAACATTGACGTCTCAGCCGCCGAGTCGGGAGGAGGTAGAGTATACTCAATGACGGCGAAGATCATTGCAACTTGATTCATAATTGAAGGCATGAACAGCATGGGCTATATTCTTCGATCCGACTGGGAATCCTTATCAGAAAAAGAAATGGATGATGGTAGCTGCAACGCCTCGCACGCGGTGGATGGTTGTCATCAGCTTATCTTATCTTACTCATGATAGCTAACTGTAAGGTTCTGAAACTATCAGCTAATATGCACAACAGTTTCAATTTATACTTCTTCAAACTCTCAAAACATAAACTATGTCTATATTCTTCATCGTAAAAATGATAAATATATATATATGTAAAGATATTGCTAATCCTACTGATATCATCAAATACCATCCTTATTTCAGCTCCACATTACAGGACAAAATTAGAAAGTTTGAACATCAAATATAAATATCCCAACACGAATTCAGCTATGATGCCCAATACAAACATATTATATTATACATTTTGTTGGTTTGATTGTGTGAAGTTTTATTTAAATTCAATTGTGAGTGTGCTTTATGGGTGCACAAACAATGTATGACAAACCAGAAATGATATGAAAAGTTGCATGGGAATACGGTGAATTAATTCGCGAGGAGACGCGATGAAATGAAAGGGTCAAGGAGATGTTTAAGAAAGTAATTGAGGACAAACTAGATAAATCCAACTCTGCAGTAGATAAACAAAGGTGGCAAGAGAGAGAGATCAAAAAGTATTTTTAATGATAGTTGAAATAAATAATAGGATCATCAACTTATATAATATCCCGACAAATCATATATACTAGGATCATCACCTGCACCTGTAAAAATAAAGGATTGAGCACAAAGGCCCAGTACATCCAAACCACAAGCACATGCACATGATTATACAAACACAATATCACATACAACTTATAATTTCTAATGCAACAAGCACAATTAATTTATCTTTTCATTAGCCTGCAACCAACATAGTTTAGGAAAACTCATGATATAATCCTAAACCCAGAATAACTCAAATCGCGAAACATTTATATATACATATATACGTTTGCATGCCCAGCCAAAGCTCGAAAGCAGACTTCTAATCTACAGAATCATCTCAAGCAGGAGTCACTCGGGACAACCTCACACAGGATCATCAGGTTGTCTCACTAGAGATCACCCTCCATCATGGCCTCGCCATGAGTTCTACTCTAGTCGAAACACTCACAACCAACACTTAATTTCAATTAAGGTCGTATATTCGTTAATCAGGTTATAAATTCTAAACTATTACGCACAAGCAGCAAACAAGGTAAGGTACCTGGATTTGCTTCCAATCCAATATACCAACAAAAACTTTAATTGAAATGGAACCCTAATCTCAATATCCTGTATATCATATATGTCGAAATTAAAATTCAATTGTAATCATGATGTCAAACCTACCCTAATACCAAACCATAACCAAATCTTAACTTACCTGTTAATTTTGTTTTTACTTCACAGAAACCCTAACATCAATTTCTCTTCAAATCTTCCTTGATCTCCAATCCTTCACAACATATATATATAATCTTCTATGAATAGATCCTTATAAAGTTTATAACTTTGAATCTATAGAGATAGGGCAAATTCATACATACCTATAATTTGCAGAACTTGATTGAAATCAGAAACCTAATTCTTTAAATCTTTCTCCTACACAATTAATACCATCATCATGACATGTTTCCTAATAATCTATGAATTACAAAGATTAGGTAGAGATCTTATCTTAAATTGGATTTGAATTATATTTCCAAAACCACTCTAGTGTTTCGCTCTAGATTTTGAATCTCCTTTAATCGATATATAAAAATGGAATTAGACTATCTACCTAAAGGAAAGGAATTGAAAAGAGAGTTTAGATCCCACATACCTTAATTTTGGCTGAGAAAATATGGGAAAACTTATGGGGTCTAAGGCTTATTTATAGAGAAGATGGCTTAGAAAAACCAACCTACATCATAAATTAATGAAGATGGCTTAGGAAAAATGCAACCAACGTCATAAATTAATGAAGATTTACTATTGTTGGCTATCATTAATGAAAACGTAACCTACGTCATAAATTAATGAAGATTTACTATTTTTTTTTTTTACCATCATTAATATGAGAGATGTTATTATATCTCATTTATTAGGGTTGGCCAATAACTCTCTTCTTTAATAAATCATTATATTACCATTTTACCCTTCATCATGATTTATTTATTTGTATATTACATATTCCCCTCCTAAAAAGAACTTTTTTCCTCAAAAGTTTACCTGATTCATTGAAAAGCTCGAGGTAGTTAGCTCGCATCTATCTTCTAGCTCCCATGTGCTTCCCGTTCTGTCTGATTGGTCCATTGAACTTTTACATATTTCATCAACACCTCTCCTATTTCTGCTTGGTATTCAAGATTCTTAATGGCCTTTCTCGTGTTGATAAGTTGGCTTGAATCTCCAACGGTTCCAATGACAATTGATTGGATCTCGCACGTACTTTCTCAACATCGACACATGGAATACATTGTTACACTTTCTAAGCTCGGTGGCAAAGCTAACCGATGCCATATTTCCAATTCTCTCCAAAATTTCAAACGGTCCCACATATCTCGGATTTAACTTTCCTCTGCTGAATCTAACCACATTTGTCGGTGATATCTTAAGCAATAATGCTCCAACCTGAAATTCAGGGGTCTCCTTCTCTTGTCAGCATAACTTTTCTGACGGCTCTTGTTGTTTTTAATCTTTGTCTAATAATTTTAACTTTATCAATCGCATCTTGCACTAGCTGGGTCCCAAAATCTATCTCTCACTACTTCGTCCCAATGAATTGGTGACTGACATTTCCTTCCGTATAGGGCTTTGTATGGTGGATCCTATAGATGCTTGGTAGTGTTATTGTACACGAATTCCACCAACGATAGGTGTTCATCAATTTCCTTTAAAATCCAAGACACATGCTTGCAGCTTATCCTCAAGAATCTGAATGGTACGTTCAGACTACCATCGGTTTGTGGGTGATCAACAGTACTAAAAACCACTTTAGTCCCTATGCTTGGTGTAGACTCTTCCAAATCTCCCTACAAACTTGGTGTCTTGGTCAGACACAATAGTCACTGGAATTCCATGCAGTCTCACCACCTCTTTGATGTACAACTATGCTAGCTTCTCAGTTTGTACCCTGTCCTGATGGGTATGAAATGAGCTACTTTAGTGAGTCTATCCACGATTACCCATACTGAGTCAAATCTGCCTTTTGTTCTTGGTAGGGCTGAAACAAAGTCCATGGCAATGTGTTCCCATTTCCATTGTGGTTGGTAAGGGCTTCAATTCACCTCCCGGTCTTTGTGTTCTATATTTATCAGTTGGCAAGTATGGCTCTTTGACACATAATCCACAATTTCCTTCTTCATATTATTCCACCAGTATAGTTCTTTAGATCCTGATACATCTTGTTACCTCCCATATTGGATGGAATAACTCGAATAATGAGCTTCCTTTAGCAATTCACTTTTAAGTTCTCCTTGCTCAGGTACCAATTCTCCTTTATATCTCATAACTTCTTCATCTTCGAAAAATTATGGAGCTTTACCGATTTCCAATCTTCTTTGATTTCCAATTACTCGGGTCATCCACTTGATTAGATTTGATTCTATCGATCAAAGTAGACTTTATTGTAACTGTAAACCTCAAAATTTTTACAATAGTATACAGTAGTAAAATGAAACGTAAAGTAGATAGTGGATTAGGATTCGATAAAAATCTTAGAATAGACCTATGAGTTGTAATAAACTCATTTTAGTTTGAAAAACCCGAATAAAAATTTTCTCGATTCAATAGATACAAAAATGAGATTCGTATCTTCAACTGATAATTCAAGATATAACTAGAAATAGCTTTAAAATTTCAAAACCGATGGGATACAGTTTACTTATAGAGCTTATCGGTATAAAACAATAATTTAAAAAGTAAATATTAAGATTATAAATACAAATAAACACTAATACTGAACAATAATTATCAACTTAGATCTAAAAAGAAAACTTCAAACTCGTTGTTATAATTGTTAGGAATTCTAAATTTATTAGGACTTGGTTCCTAATTTAATTCATCGAACTTGAAAATTTAATCACGTAGTTAAAAATACTAAAAATAATTAATCGTGTGAAGTTCTAACTAAAAATTGAAAATACAAATAATTTAAAGTTTTGTAGTAACTTAGGTAAATTTTATCTCGATAAAACGTAAATATAATGAGTATAAATATACGCGAATAATTTAAATTTTTTTAGTAAAAAATATTTTTTCCGTAACTATTAAATATATATGATAAAAAAAAAGGAAGAAAATCGGATTTTTCCAACTGCTGCACCGCTGCATGGGATGGTCGAGCGTTGAAGCTTCACGCGCGCTGCAGGACTCCATCGAATGGACAAGCTCACCTCCATGCGCAGCAGCTTGGATCTTCATTGGCAGGATGTAGCGTTTCATGCACAAGCAGCAGCAGGGATAACCGAGCACCATTTCCAGCAGGCAGCTAGGGACCTGCAAGCAGCAGCACAGCATCTCCACGCACACATCTTCATCTCACGACAGCAGCAGGAGCAGATCAAGCAGCAGCTCCACACACACACACACACCTTCCACACACCACAACATTGCTCAGTGGAAA
>JAMXBD010005268.1:0-19924 GCA_024138025.1 Combretum micranthum
TTCAAGTTGCAAAAGAATGAATCTGAAACAATTAAAGAGTATTCAAATAGACTTCTTGAATTGCAACAAAGTCAGACTACTAAGGTCGAATTTAAAGATTCAGAATAGTACAGAAGATCCTTGTCATAGTACCTGAGAGTATAAGCGAGGTTATAATCCTGGAAAATACTAAGGATCTGTCAAAGATTACCTTGGCGAAATTTATTCTTTGCAGGCACAAGATCAAAGAAGAACAATGAGGCAAAGAAGAAACTAAACAAATGTTGAAGAGCTTATCTAATCAAGACTTCATTTTAAAAGTAAAAGGAAGAATCTCTCAATGCAGCCATTGCAAAGCTGGCCAAAGAGAAAGATTGTTGGTAAAAAAAAACCTCAATGTTTCAAGTGCAAAAGATTTGGCACCTACAAAAATATTTGCAAAGTAAAAAATAAAGAAAAGTAAATATGGTAGAAATGATTGAAAGAAACTCTATTTTGAGTTAGTTTTGAGATGTGCACCAAAAGATTTTGGAGAGAAGTGCTCCAATTGAAGGTTGATGAGAAACTGCAACAAATGATGAGAAGTGCACATACAGTGAAGAGAGGTGCTTTACATATCAGAAAATTAGAGAGAAGTGCTCATAAAGATTTTAACTTTGTAATTTTGAATCAAGGAAGTGTTGATAATGATTCAAAATTATTGATATGATTTAAAAGTAATGTGTTATCTTATGTCGGTTATTTTCATATGTTTAGAAATCTGTTTAGATATTTTAGTTGATAAGTTTATATTTCTTTTATTTAGTGATTATGTTAAATTGTTTTTATTCTATCTTTAATATATTGGGATTCTTTTTGTAGCCTATTTAAAGGCATGATGTTTATATCAAAAAAGAAGTCAATAAAAAACAACTAAGCAACTTTTACAATAATTTTTCTTTCCCTTCTTTTCTTTTTTTTTTTTGTACTAAAAATTCCAACAATATGTGTGTATGTGTTAGTGTGAATTGTGGTGTATTTGAAATGATGGTATGTGTTATGAAGTAATAATTGGAAAATAATCTATGGTAAATATATCTAGATTGATAGTTTATTCATGATAGAAATTATTATGTTGATGCTAATTGATATTGTAATGAATAACATATGACGAATTAAGCTTGTTTTAAACCAAAAATTAAGTCCATAAACCTAGCAAATTTTTTGCCCTTTTTAAACCTAATTTTAACCCAAAAATAAAGCTTAAACAAGGCCCGAAGCCCCTTAGAAATCTGCCCCTAAAGTCAACGCATGTTGGATAAATATCAAGCTTATTTCTTTCACACTTTTGACATCTAAAATAGACCCAAGAAGAAGAAAATTCGTAACTCATGTAAGGCCATATTTTCCAACTTTCAAACCAAGGTTCTTACACCCAATATACCAAGAATCCATCCCCAACTATCATATATACATTAAGGTAAGTTTATATGATGTTTAAGATGCTTTATTTCTCTTTTAATCCATGAAATTCTGTCAAATAATGCATGTTGGATATATATGTGTATTGTTATTTTGTGATGTAGATAGCCTAGGATTTGTTTATACAAGTGTAATGATGTGTTATAGTTTAGAAATTAATATTGTGTTGTCCTAAAGTAGTGGATGTGAAGAAAAATGAAGTTATAGTGTAAAGTGTGTTTTAATGGTTAGGAGGAGTTTTGTGTTTCAATAATGTTAGAAAGATTTGTGTATGTTTGATGATATAGGGCTCTTATTTCCATAATTAGGAGCTTGTTGTGTTTTGAAAGAGTTTGAATGTGTAAAAAGTTGATATATTGTGTAAAGGAATCATGAAAAATGCGTGTTGGCTGTCAAAAGATTTTCCCAGATCAGCACTACCTTGTATATGGGCATGTACGAGCTTATGCTGATCAAAATAATCTCTCGCGTCAGTTTTTTGACTTCTGCCCCACCTTGTACACGAGAGTGTAGGTGGCTGTGTAAGTCATAAAACCTTGAAAAATTGCTCTCAGGTTACTTTTTAGTACCTTACATGGCCCCGAGCATGGTGGTGTCTAGGTAGTGTATTTTCCTTCGTT
Organism: Combretum micranthum; assembly: GCA_024138025.1. NCBI lineage: Eukaryota > Viridiplantae > Streptophyta > Magnoliopsida > Myrtales > Combretaceae > Combretum > Combretum micranthum. Next base: position 2,061 of record JAMXBD010005268.1, read on the forward strand.
TCGCAGCTTGATCTATTTTGACCATAACTTTTTTAATCCGACTCCGATTGAGGTGATTCAAGTTGCGTTGGAAAGTTAAAAAGAGATCTATAACTTTCATGTTTTGAGTTTTTACAAATTCGAAAGTATCGATGCTTAAATTTTAATTCTTTCTAGTTGTTGTATTTTTTAAACAAGGTTAAAAACTTGTGTTTTCTTGTTAAATTTTTGTTTGCATGTGAAATTGATCTTTTTGGACTAAAATGAGATAGATTAATGATATGTGATGATTTTGAATGATTTTAAATGAGATTCAATGATTTCCTAAGCTTTTAAACTAGTGAGTATAAGCTTGGCTTAGGATAGTTATGTTAATATAGTTTGATTTATGTGGAACAGAGATAGATACTCAATTGGAGATTTCCTTTGATTCTTAATCCGATCCAGGTACATGATTGATTATTGCTTAGGATAGGTATATTAAAGTTTAACTTTAATTAAAGACTAATGAAAAGTTTATTGAAATGGTTTGTGGTTGAGTCGTGTCTGGTCCGGGGAACGACAACCTTGTCATGATGCAATGGCACGATAGTTTAGGCACTTAGCCCAAATCTTTGTCGTGATGTAATGACTTAAATCCGTGATGCAATGGTTCACCATGATGTAATAGTGGTTTCTTTTAATAGCTAAGCGGATAGCTAATGGGGTTAACTGTGTCGGTATATTCTCTACTTAGGCTTGAGAGGAAATAATATATTTTAGTTCACGGTTATGAGACCATTGAACTAATTGATGTTATAAACCGGGATAAGCGGAGTGTATGAAGGAGTGTGAAGCTTAGATGAAGCTATTACTAATCTTTGTAGGTTAGATATAGGAGATATAGGTATCCAGTCTTGAATCGAAATTTGAATACTTTAGTGTTATTTTTTGTTACTCACTTAACTAAAGATAATGAAGTTATGGTGAATTGTTGCATTGCATTTAGCTAATGTGTTTGGCATATGTATTTGTTTGCATTATTGTGTACTGGGCCTTTGGCTCATACTACTATCTTGCAGGTGATTATGATGATGAGCTCTACGACGATATGGGCTATGGGACTAATTGGGAGACATCTATGGATGATTAGGAGTGTGTCCTAGTAATAGTTATTTAGGACCTTTTGATGTATTTTTGTGAAGTTTTTAGGCTTATTTGTTAAGCCTTGGAATATAATTTTATTTTAAGTTGTATATGTAATGTAGCTTGCTTGTATGTAAGCTTTATATGTTTTGTGTGATCCTCGAGATCCTCATGTAATGTATGTGATGTATGTTTTACATATAAATGATAACCACTACTTATGTAGTGGTAGTATTTCTTAATTCAAATCATGTGAATGTTAAATCTATTTTAAGCAAGCAGTCATTACAAGCGCTTCTTTTTAGACGATCTTATATATAATACTTAGATATTTCCTAATACTTAGGTATTATGCGTGGACGGAGGATTTGGCATGCTTAATCTATGGGTTAAGTGGGCCATATCCTTACAATTATGGATGGTGAAATTGCTGCATACAAACAGAAGACATTGGATGCAAGGTAACAAAGGACCTGCTTGGTGGATGCTACTCACTGCACTTGCTTTTGTACGAATCATTAGATCATGGAAGTCTTATATAAAAGTTGAAATGGAATCATGACTAACGGCCTGGTTGTGAAAGAATCACCCACAAAAATTATGATCTGTTCTTGTGCAATTTGCCACCATAGTCTCCCCAGATCCTCAATGGTGTATGGTATTTGTGTAATGTGTAAATCAAATAGTCAAAACGTTTGTGCAAGCCCAAGTTTTATCCATGCACGCCTTTTTTCATGCAGATTTTATAAAGATTACCATAACAGCAACAGTGTCTAGAGATTAGCTTCCTTTGACATTGGGCGTCTTTGGCAATGTGAGAGTAAAAAACAAAAACTTCCCAGGTCAAAGCTTGAAGATTTGAAAGTGCAGGCTCAGGGCAATGTACCTAGGAAATAAAATCAAATCTAAAAGAATCCCTGGAATCTTATACCTATAATATCAACAAAAATCACAAAATCTAAAATCTAAAATAAAAAATAAGAAAATGCTTAGTATGTGTTCCTCTCCAATCGCCATTACTGCAGCATTTGACATAGGAATGAAAAGAGTTCATAAATTGAAAGCAAAAGTTTGTATATCAATTGTGTACATCTGAAAAAAATAAATACAAGATTAAGTTGAATCTTAAAATTGAATATGCAATAAGAACAAAAGACCATCTTTTGACAAGAGAACATGCTTCCCCTTTAAATTTCTTAAGAACACATTCTAACCTGGGCCTTTTCAAAGCAATGATCCAACAGAACATAAACATTCAATTCCACAAACAATTGTTGGCTTCAAGCATTGAAATCTTTCCCCTTGGATGAAAAGATACTGAGAAACCATGAGTATGCAGGGACATCAAAGAATATATTCCAGACAGTCCATTTCTATTCCAAAAATTTACATCCCTGTGATTTTCAGTTGAAAGCATCATTTAGGAATTGCCAGAAGCACAAGTGGAAATCTCTTTTGTTATAACCGGGAAAGTGACAATATGAATGAATTGGTCTAGGGGCCTTCAGCATTTTGACCCGAACTATGAAGCTATAAGTTAATAGAAAATGAATGCAGACGTGCATAGGTCTGGCTTAACACTGAGGACAGTTGTCCTTTACCAATAATCTCCACAAGAACAGAATCCATCTCTAAAATGGTGGAATCTGTTAATGTCTCTCACTATTATCTCCCTTGAGACGATTTTACATATAAACTTGAATGCATTATGACAGTCCATGCAAATCCGGAGGTTCTTTTTCACCCGTATGGGAGCTCCAGGTGGGGTAGCAATTAAAGCGAAAGCAACAGCAATTCTCTCACTATGGTGATACAAAAGCTTCTCCTTTTCACTTCTCTCCACATCGTGCAGATCTATCTCCAACATAGGAACATACCCAGCTTTAGATATCAGATCATTCAGCTCATCCAGCTTTGCATATATCTCGTCAGTTCTAGTGTGGCTTCTATCTCCTACTATGAAAGTGTAGACCTTGTCTTTGATCTCAAGCCAACTCATTCCAGGCTCCTTCTTGACCTTGCTGTGTTTCATGAGTTGCCTCACCTCGCCAACATTTTCCCACATACCCTTAGAGGCATAAATGTTTGCAAGAAGAACATGTGTACCAGAATTCTCTGGCTCAAGAGCAAATAGCTTCTCTGCAGCTTGTTGGCCCAACTCGACATTCTTATGAATCCTAGCAGCACCAAGGATTGATCCCCAAACATGGCCATTAGCTTCAAATGGCATAGTTCTGATGATTTCCATTGCCTCATCGAGTTCTCCTGCTCGACCAAGGAGATCAATCATGCAAGCATAGTGTTCTTGCATAGGCTTGATCCCAAATAACTCTTCCATAGAGTAAAAATACTCCTTAGCTTTATCAACAAACCCAGCATGATTACATGCGCAAAGGACACTCACTAATGTTATATGATTGGGAGCAACACAATCTTCAAGCATCTCGTCAAACAACCACAGGCTTCTTTTCCATGTCCATGTTGAGCAAATCCAGCAATCATTGCTGACCAAGAAACTATACCTCTTTCAGGGAGTTGAGAGAAAGCACAGCTGGCATCATCTATGCTACCACATTTAGCATACATGTTAACAAGTGAATTCCCAGAAAAGACATCAGACATAAATCCAAGTTTTATAATGTGAATATGAACTTGTTTCCCCTGTTCATATGCCGATAAATTTGCACAAGCATTCAGTGCAGAGCTACAAACAAATGGATCTGGCTTTAGGCCATTGGTTTGCAAATCCTTGTACAGTCTAACAGCTTCTTCACCTTCTCCGTTTTGAGCATAAGCAGCAATCATAGAGGTTATAGCCATCAAATTATCAATTGTGCAGAGCTCAAAAGCTTTTGCCGCATCATCTATGTAACCACATTTTCCGTAGGCATCAACAAGGCTTGTCAGAACTTGAGCTTCACTTTCATATCCAGATTTTAGAATAAGGGCATGTGCTCGCTTACAAAAATTAATATCATGCAAAGCAGCAACTGACTTGAGAACAACCGATAGAGTTGTCTGGTTATAACTTCTATTCTCTTTGTGCATCATTTGAAAGATTGATAAAGCTTCTAAGTCCTCTCCGTTCTGTGAATAGCCAGAAATTAAAGCATTCAATGCAACTAAATCCTTCTCTGGCATCAAATCATAAGCCGTTCTTGCATCATCGATCAAGTTGCACTTCGAATACATATCCACAAGTCCAACATTGACAAATGTGTCTAATGGAGCATCCAACTTTACTGCATCACAGTGCAGCTGTCTACCAAGTTTCTGAAACTCCATTCCTGCACATGCTTTAAGAACACTTGATAAAGTATAAAAATTTGGACACGTTCCTGATCTTTTCATTTGCACATATAACTGCAAAGCACGACCATGTTCCTCCTGCAATACACAACCAGATATAAAAGCATTCCAAGACACAATATCTGGTTCTGCAATGACCTCAAAAGCTGCTATTGTTTCTCTAAGACTACCGCCTTTAGCATACATATCAACCAGTGCATTCCCTAAAAAGCGATCTGCATTGTACCCAAGTTTTATCATACATCCATGCACTTTCCTACCTCGGATGACATCCCCCAGGCCTGCACAGGCATTCAATATGCTTGAAAGACTAAAGTCAGTGGGGTCCACACCAGTCAAAACCATCTTCTCATACAAGTCAACTGCTTCCTCAAAGAAATTGTTCTGCACATAACCCGAAACCAAGGCATTCCAAGAAACAACACTCTTTTCTCGAATAGAGTTAAACAACCTCCTTGAATCCCCAAACTCTCTACATTTGGCATACATAACAACCAAACTGTTTCCAACAAACTCATCCAAATCAAACCCCGTGATCATCGCAACACCATGAACCTGCTTCCCTAACTCCAAATCCTCCATACTCGTGCACGATTTAAGCACGCTCGGAAACGTATACTCATTACACTTAAGACCCAATTTATGCATTTTATAAAACGCTGATACCGCGTCTTTCCCACGTCCATTCTGGGCATACCCAGAAATCAAAGCAGACCAAGACACTAAATCTGGTTCAGGACTTTCATCAACCAGTTTCTGGGCATACCCGAATTCCTGACACTTTGCATACAAATTGATTAGACAAATTCTGAGTTTTGGGTCTTTCGAAAGACCCGATTTTGCCAACTGGGTATGGATTATTTTCCCTTGAAGTAAAGATTTGAATGCACAACATTGTGATAGTAGCTTAGTATAAGGTATAAAAGTAGGTGTGAGAGTGTTCTTCTTTGTCACTGTTAGACCTAATAGAGGTGCGGCTTGTGGAGGTTGCTGAGGGATACTACGACGCGATTGGGTGTATTTATTGTAAATGAAATTGGATGAGAAAGTGGAAGGTTTTGGTGACAGGTAAATTCGTTGAAGAGGTGATTTTTGGACGGAAATTGAGTAAAGATTCAAAAGCTTCATAGCCCATTTGATCACTCAACAAGGTTTTTGCGGTTTTGTTCTCTTATAAAGGTCAATATTGCGAACTTTTGGTGGTACGTACTACATATAACGGAGCAAAATTTGAAGAGGGAATATATATATATATATATATATATATTAATTTCAAGTAGAGGATGAGAATTGCTTAAAATGTTGTAAAACAGGATAATATTATAATTTTAATAATGTATATAGCCTAAACAATAGGGATATGTACCACACAAACCATTTATATTTACATTTGTTGTAGATACTGTCACGCCCCGAGGGTATCCTAGTAAAAGTAAACAAGTCTCACTTGAATACTAATACTAGATTACCTTCAGAGAGTGGCAGTTTTCAAAACAACATGATCTTTTAGTTACTTGATAAAAATAATAAATACATATAAGAAATAAATTGGTAAATAACTGCTATCTTAATCATAAAGTATTACAGAACTATTACAACCCAAGTAGTCTTCTTGTAGTTCACAACTGATACAATAGTACTAACTATTCTATTCTAAAAAAGCATAACCATAAATCCCAAGTTTAACCATAGATTTTCAGCTTCTAAGCTCTTACCGGAGCCATGTTCCTGGAAGTGACTAAGCAGGGTCGAAGAGTAAACCTGAAAAGACTGTTGGAGTATGAGCGAAACCACAGCTCAGTGAATAACCAAACATATTATACATCACACAAGTTATTAGCAAATCATATGTAATGCAAACACCCAATCATATGCACAGATACAAGCTTGGATGATCTAGAATCCAAACAGGGAAAAAGGTTTACCCCTCTTTTCAGAGTTGAAGAACATTACCTCATGACCCACCTGCCCAGGAAACTAAGTTTACAAGAAAATCAACGATTTCTCGTTTTAGGGTTATCACTTTAAATAATAAATTTAACTGACCATTTCCTGTATCTACCTTAAAAACTTCCTAAGTATTAATCATTTCAAAGTGATACTACGGGCGGCGTTCCTCATTACCACTTAGTTCCCGTAGAACCAACGAAACAAAGAAAACCTTGGAAGAACTAACACATTAGAAAAACCAAGCGTTAACAGAGAACCAAAATATTAATACGTAACAGGCTGTCACCCACTTTTTTTTTATATGCAATAATGCAGTATGTGCAATGCATGACCAGGTTATTTTAGTAAGTCAATAGTTCTTATTCAACTTCATGATGATCATATATTACACACAATCATCATTCTATTACTACACAACATCAAATCATTATATTATCACTTTTGTGAAAGATAGATTAACAATCACCCAATCAGATCACAACATACTCCCAACAAAGCATTCATTTTATTATCTTTGTAATATATTTCCAGCTACTTACAAGCACAAACAATACAATATGACTGAATTACTCACCTGCTCATACTGATTTAATCGTAATAATCGGCTGGAAGATCTTCTAGGATATCAAAGTCACCTATTAAGATGAATAAAGTATTCATCAATATATTATAGATTATATGGCTAAATTCCTATATGTGACTATTGTTCTAAACTTGATATTTATCAAGTTTTGTAGTGACTAATACTAATTTTATGTTATTCTATACCGAACTCAATATAGAAAATTATATTTATTTATTATTGCTTAGTGTCGTCGTGTTTCTCCTAATTTATTTCATATAATTATTTTGTTATTTTTAGAAGTCACATTACTCATAAATTTAGCTTATTTCAATCTCCATTCTTATCTATTTTATTTATCTAGAACAATATTTGATCATTTGCAACTTTTATTAACACTTAATATTTTTCTCTATTTCTAGGGTTTTAAGAACTATCAAATATTAATCAAAATATTCTAAGTACTTGTATACTTCTGCTTAATAAATTCTATATTATATATATAATATATATTTAGTAAAGCTTATTGTATATACATGTGTATATATAATATATATATTCTATTCATTTCAAAACAAGCTTTCGTAGAAGAAATATAGGTGTACGCCGGCTCCAATGCCGCCGGTTTTGAAACCCAGGTACCGGTGTTTATTTGTTTTGCATATAGATTCATATCAGTTGCATCGGCTTTGAAGGCTATCGGCTTTCAACGTACGTCGGACCCTATGTCGCCTGCGTAGCATCCCAGATGTCCGGCCTTCGTTCATTTTTATGTGAAAATAATTTTTACGTAGCTTCTGTTCAGTATAAGCCGTCTCTACACCGCCGGCCTATCTATATAAGCCGCCGGCGTTGAGCATCTACACTGCCGGCTTATAGACAGTGTTAGCACTATTCATCATCTTCCTCGATGATCCAATTCATATTTCTTAATTTTCCACGTTAAAAACATTTCTAAGCCATTCCTAAATGTTTCTATATCTTATATATAGACATAAAACAACTCTTAACACTTCTACACACATATATCATTAGATTTCGATCTTACTAAAGTACAATTAGGGTTTCGGATTTTTACCTCGATTGAACCAATCCGACGGAATTCGAAGCTTGTTTTTGTGTTGATTATGTTCCTATGATTATCAAAAGTCAGTTCTAATTCTTAGATTTAAAAGAAAACCATTCGAGCCACATCAACTCACCTTTGAACTCGTTTCAGGTGTTTTTCGTACCAGTTTTTCTTCCGATTCAAACTTGGATGATTTGAGCAGTTTAAAGTTTGTTCTTAGGTTGTTTTGGCTGCCAATTAGAAGTAGTTTTGGCCTGGAATTTTCGAGAGTGTTTAATGCTTGTTGGTTTCTTCATTAAGAGCTTTAAATGTGTATATATATAGAGAGAAGAAGGAGAAACTTGCAGCTGCCATTTCCCTCCAAATTTGCTTCGAATTTTCTCCACATTTGGCACTGTTTAATTAGTTGTTTTCATGGTCATTAATGAGGAGCTTATTTGGCAAACATTGATTGGTTACAAAGTTGATTTTTGTTGCCAAATGGGTGCATTATTGATCAAATTTCGGCTCTCTCTTCTTCAATGCAATCCAAGCAACTTGCAGCCGAAACTTTCACAATAATAAATATAATATATATATATTAGTTAGTTTATTAACTTAGTTTTAGGATGGTTTACTAAGTATACGGGTATAAATTAGCTAATATTTGAGAGTTTTTGTACAAAAATATGTTTATAGGATTCTACAAAATACTTGGATTATCAAACAATACAATTTTAAGTTGTAAATTTACGTGATTAATTATTTGTAGAATTTTATCTCCCGCGATTTAGGTTTCCTAAACTCATTAAGCCAATTTTTGTTTTAGGCTCCAATAACTTAAGAAACCCTAATTAGAACAATAGTGTGATTCAATTATTTATTTGAAGTTTAGATCTTGAGTTATATATCAATTTATGTTTTTGTTGTGTATTTATAATCCTAACGGTTTATCTTTAAGTTATCGTTTCCTGTCTATAAGCGTAGTTAATTAATTACTTAATATCGCACTTGTTATAGAGGCAAATCTATATATATATATATATATATATCTTTAGTTTTTGATACCTATCATGAAATCTTATTAGTAGCTTTTAATACTATCTAGGAATCTTGAATTTAGGGTTTAAATCCAAGCCTAGGCTCATTACTAACCATTGTTCTAATCTCAAATCATTGTTAAGTTCAAAAGTAATCATTTAATCTCTATATTTATATTTTTCTATTTAATCTATTTGCATAACAAGTTTTTGGTTTTGAAATTAAATTTACTTTTAATCATATCTTGAATTATCCATTCAAGATACAAATTCTCGTTTTGGTATCAACAGGTTAAAGAAGTTCTTTATTCGATTTCTAAATCCTTATCTAACTAAATTAAATGCATTGACCTATTCTTAGGCTTTTATTAGGATCTAAGTCTATTAACTGGTTCATACATTCTATTGTAGAGTCGTGTACTAATGTAGAAAATTTATGGGGTTTACATTCTCTCCTCCTTAAAATAAGCTTTGTCCTCAAAGCTTGAGCACGTACGTGAATTCTCGAACAAATGTGGATAGTTTTTCTTGATCTCCTCTTCCAGTTCCCATGTAATCTCTTCTGTTTGGAGATCCCACAATATTTTGACATAGTGAATTTCTTTATTCCTGAGAACTTGCACTTTCCGGTCCAATATTCTAACTGGATGCTTTACGTAAGTCAAATTCTCCTTTAAATCAATTGGTTCCAACTCAACTATCATATCTGGATCCGGTACATATTTTCTTAGAACTGATCCATGGAAAACATTATGCATACCAGATAAATTAGGTGGCAATGCAAGACGGTATGCCAGATTCCCAACTCGTTCCAATATTTCAAATGGCCCAATATATCTAGGACTAAACTTTCCTTTTGTTTATCTACCATGAAGACTTTTGATTGGACTTATCTTTAAGTATACATGTTCTCATTCATTAAATTCCAATTCTATTCTTTTCAAGTCTGCCCAACTCTTTTGTCTATCTTGTGCTGCTTTCATTCTTTGCTTTATTACTGAAACCTTCTCAATTGTTTCCTGAACCAATTCAGGTCCAACCAATACTTTTTCCAAGTTATCCCAGAATAACAATGACCGGCACTTTCTACCATATAAAGCTTCATAAGGTGGCATCCCTATGCTTGAATGGTAACTGTTATTGTATGCAAATTCCATTGGTAAATGTTGGTCCCAATTTCCTTTGAACTCCATAATACATGCTCTTAACATATCCTCCAATGTCTGAATGGTCCTTTCTGTTTGTCCATCAGTTTGAGGATGATAAGCTGTGCTAAATTTCAATTGGGTTCCCAAAGCTTTTTGTAATCCTTGCCAAAATCTGGAAACAAATCGTGGATCTCGATCTAATACTATACTAATAGGTACCATGTAATCTCATAATCTCCTTCAAATATATTCGTGCCAATTTTTCTAATGGATATGTCATGTTAATTGACAAGAAATGAGCTGATTTCGTAAGTCTATCCACAATAACCCAAACAGCATCATGACCCACATTTGTTTTAGGTAACGAGCACACAAAATCCATGGAAATTTGATCCCATTTTCATTCGAGAATTGGCAATGTTTCAACAATCCGCTTGGTTTTGGTGTTCAGCTTTTATCCTTTGACACACATTACATTTAGCAACAAATTCTGCAATATCCTTTTTCATTCCATTCCACCAATATGCACTTTTCAACTCTTGGTATGTCTTTGTTTCTCCTGGGTGTATAGAATATCCAGAATAATGTGCTTCATGCATTAATTCCTTCCTTAAGTTTTCATCATGTGGCATACACAATCTTTTATTCATTCTTAACACTCTCTTCTTTATCCACATGAAAATCTTTATACTTTCCTTGGGATATTCCTTGTTTAATCTCTTGGATTTCAATATCCTCTTTCTGAGCTTCCTTAATCCGTTGGAGTAAAGTAGGTTCCAAAATTAGGTTTCCCAATTCAGCTTCCAAACCTTGCATTGAAAATTCCAAGTTTAATCTCTCAAATTCCTTGATGAGTTCTTTCTGTTCTGTCAATATTGAGGCTACTTCTCCATAACTCTTTCAACTCAATGCATCAGCCACGGCATTCACTTTACCAGGATGGTAATTAATGGTAAGATCATAATCTTTAATCAATTCCAACCATCGTCTTTGTCTTATGTTCAACTCTTTTTGTGTAAATATATACTTCAAACTTTTGTGATCTGTATATATTTCACATTTCTATCCATACAAGTAGTGACGCCAAATTTTAAGTGCAAATACAATAACAGCTAGTTGCAGATCATGAGTGGGGTAATTCATCTCATGCGGTAATTGTCTAGAAGCATATGCTATTACTTTTCCATTTTGCATTAACACACATCCTAAACCATTTCTGGATGCATCACTGTAGACAATATATAGGTCCTTGTCATTGGGCAGAACCAAGATTGGTGCTGATATTAGCCTCTTCTTCAGTTCTTGGAAACTTTGTTCACGTTGATCATTCCACTCAAATTTCTCATTCTTCCTGGTCAATTGTGTCAGGGGTCGTGCAATTTTTGAGAAATCTTTCACAAATTTTCGATAATATCCTACCAATCCCAAGAAACTCCTAACTTCAGTAACAGTTTCAGGTCTTTTACATTCCCCAATAGCTTTAACCTTTGCGGATCAACCGATATTCCTTCTCTAGAAATAATATGTCAAAGGAATAATATACTTCTAAGCCAAAATTCACATTTAGATAATTTGGCATACAGCTTATTGTTCTCAGTATCTGTAACACACTTCTCAAGTTCTCATCGTGTTGTTCTTCTGTAGACGAATATACAAGTATATCATCTATGAAAACAATTACATAGATGTCCAATAAAGTCTAAAGATACGATTCATCAGATCCATGAAAACTGCAGGTGCATTAGTTAATCCAAATGGCATGACAAAAAATTCATAATGACCATACCTAGTTCGGAATGCAGTCTTTGGTACATCCTCTGCTTTAATTTGGATTTGATGATGTCCCGACTTTAAATCAATTCGAGAAAATACCTTTGCTCCTCTCAACTGATCAAAGAGATCATCAATTCTGGGTAAAGTATACTTGTTCTTGATAGTCACTCTGTTTAATTCTCTATAGTCAATACAGAGTCTCCTTGAACCATCTTTCTTCTTCACAAACAATATTGGTGCTCCCCAAGGTGAAACACTAGGTCTGATAAATCATTTATCCAACAATTCTTGTAATTGCACCTTTAATTCTTTTAATTCCACAGGTGCCATGTGATACGGAGCTTTTGATACTGGTTCTGTATCAGGTATCAAATCAATTGAAAATTCCACTTCTCTGTGTGGGGGTAATCCCGGTAATTCGTCTGGAAATATAACCGGGTATTCACACACTATTCGGATAATATAAATATCCAATACTTTGGATTCACCCTCAGTTGTTCCAAGAATACATCCATTTAACTTCATATCTTCTTCATTTTCCACTTCTATTGCTGTTATTCTATTTCTGACTCCTTTGAGTATCCCAGCCCTGTACTCCTTTCTTTTTCCTTGGTTATTGACAAAAGATACCATTTTGAGATGGCAATTAACTTTTGCTTTTGCAGCAGTTAACCAAACCATACCCAGAATAATATCATATTTTTGTATCTCTATCATGATTAAATCAGCAATTGATTCTTGATTTCCAATCTATAATAGACAACTCTTTATCATCTCCCGTGTTACTACTAAGGCTCCTGTTGGCGTAGTAACTCTTAATTCTTTAGTCATGTTTTCGATTGGTAATCTTATACGCCTTGCTAACCCGGTATTTATGAAAGAATGCGTTGCTCCCGTGTCAAACAAAGCATACGCAGTCTGATCCCCTACTTGAATTGATCCTATGTATCAATTATTAAATTCACGTTATTTTCAATTCATAAAGACTTCTTTTACTCATTTACTTGTGATTGTGTTTAATAACTTTAGATAAACAAATATGTACCACATACCTGCAATGAGTCCATATTCTTCAGGGTCAACTTCTTCCCAAAGATTTTCTTCATTGTCCTCCCCCACAAAAGCTCCCCCATAAGAGCTTTATTAGCTTTTGTGGTTCTGGTAGGAGGAGACATTAAAATTGGTGAGGAGACAACACCAAAAATAAAAGAAGTAAATAAAATATTTACAATAATCCCCCCATATACTTCTAATATACAAAAGATCGTCACACCCTCCCCCACTTAATCTATTGACGTCCTCGGCAAGGTGTGCTGGAGCTTGACCTTCATTCTTGAATCTTCCTTGCTTTAACTGCTCTCCTCTCAGCTTGAGGCATAAGATCTTCTTCTATCTCTCAGCTGTTGTCTTCTTCTCCACGATCTTTCCACTTCACTAAGTATTCAATACGTACTGCTCTAGTGGTTGGATCTTTGACACTTTGTTTAGCAAGGATGTCTTCGACGACTTCTCTGATGTTGTAGTTGAACTTGATATTCGGCCGCTTTAACTCATTGCGCTTTGGGTCTTCCATGTCAGGGTAATATAGCTTCAAAACACTTACATGAAAGACATGATGGAATTTCAACCATTTAGGTGGCTCCACTTTGTAGGCGGCTTTTCCAATCTTGTCAATGATGGAACCGAACCACCACATACTTCTGCATAAGTCTTTTATCTTTATGCTTTAACAGTCTGATTTGGTTTAGAAAAAGCCTGATGAGGACTTGATCTCCAACATTGAATTCTTTGGGTCTACGCTTCTTATCTGCTCATTTCTTCATGCGTTTGGAAGCCCTTTCAAGATAAGCTTTAGCAACTTTAGATTTCTGCTTTCAATCCTTTACAAACATATAAGCCTTTGGGCATTTCCTAGTATACAGCGCTGCCACTATGTGGGGCAACAGTGGTTGCTGACTCATAACAATTTCCATAGGGCTCTTGTTAGAGGAAGAGCTCCGCTAGATGTTGAAACAAAACTGGGCAATATGTAGCAAATCCACCCAATTCATTTGGTTGGCACCAACAAAGTGCCGCAAACACTCCTCCAGCATCCCGTTAAACCGCTTTATCTGTCCGTCACTCTAAGGATGATGGTTGGAGGACATACTGAGTTTGGACCCTAAAATGCTGAACAATTCAGTCCAGAACTTCTCTGTGAATCTAGTATCCCGATTACTCATAATGTTTTGAGGCACACCCTAAAACTTCACAACATGCTTGAAGAAAAGCTGGGCAGTCTTTGTAGCATTCGAACTTTTCGTGGTTGGAATGAAGGTGACATACTTTGAAAATCTGTCTACTACAACCAAGATGGATAAGAGTTCACCTACTTTAGGTAGGCAAGTGATGAAATCCATGGAGACACTCTCCCATGGGCGAGAAGGCACTGGAAGGGGTTCTAACAGCCCTGCAGGTTTCTACCTCTCGATCTTGTTTTGCTGACAAGTTAAGCAAGTTCTAGTGTAGTTCATCACATCTTCCTTCATATCCGACCAGTAATAACCCTGCTTCAACAAGTTCATCATCCTCTGCCATCTGGGATGACCAGCCCACAATGTATTATAGTACTCCCTCATGAGCGCCTTCCTCAAGTTCTCCACCTTGGGAACATACAGTGTCGACCTTTAGTGTAGATCAGATCACCTTCAACCCAAAATCTACGAATCTTACCCTCATCAATCAACTACTTCAAGTTCTTGGCCAACAGGTCTTGGCCTAAGTGTTCTTTGATCTGTTCTCGGATAGTACTGGCAACTCGACTAGCAGACTATTGGGCTATCTCGACCAAATAGGCCAAATCTACTCTTCTACTCAAGCCGCACCTGATTTGTACGCCTACTACGATACACAATCTTCATATCAAACTCTACAAGGAATTCCTGCAATCTCGCCTGTTTGGCTGACAGTTTCAGTTGAGTAAGAATACGACTGGCAGCAAGAATTATCAGTTCTCATAAGGAACTTCGACCCCAATAAGTAATGCTTCTACGTTCTGAGACAGTGCACAATAGCTAGCAGCTCCTTCTCCTGTGCTGAGAATCTATGCTCAGTAGGATTTAGCTTCCGACTCTCATATGCCACTGAATGGCTCTCTTGGATCGATACCCCACCTAAGGCGATATCAGAGGCATCCATGTGGACTTTAAAAGGTTTGGAGATATCAGGTAGGGCAAGGATTGTCACAACCCGCTTCAACTCTTCGAAGGCAGCTTGACACTCCTCATTCGAAGATCATACTTGGTCCTTCTTCAAAAGATCTGTAAGGGGAGCAACTCTCCTAGAATACCCCTCTAAAAACCACTGGTAATGATTGGTAAGTGCAAGAACGAGCGCCACTCGGTGACACTTCTTGGAGCAGGCCACTCTCGAATAGCATCTACCTTGGCCCCATCCATCCTGATCCGCCCTTCTTCAATCACATGCCCAAGAAAGTTGATGCACTTCTGGGCAAAGACACATTTTTCACTCTTCATGTACAAATGGTTTTCCCTCAACTTCTGAAATGCCATCTGCATGTGTTTCACATGGTCCTTCAATGTCCTGCTATACACAATAATGTCGTCTAGATAGACAACAACAAATTTATCCAGATAATCACGAAAAACATTATTCATTAAAGTAAAAAAAGTTGCAAGAGCATTACTGAGACCAAATGGCATCACCAGGAATTTGTAACCCCTATAGCAAGTTACACAAGTAGTTTTGGGCTCATCTCCCTCAACAATGCGAACCTAATGATAGCCTGAGCGAAGATCTTATTTGGTGAAGTATTTGGCACCACTCAATTGATCAAAAAAATCTGCAATAAGAGGAATGGGATAATGATTTCTCACTGTAAGTTTGTTGAGAGCCTGATAATCAATACATAATCTCAAACTCCCACTATGCTTCTTCTGAAATAAGATAGGAGCCCCATATGGTGCTTTCGATGGATGAATGAAACCTGCCTCTAACAACTCATCAAGCTACTTTCTCAATTTAGCTAGTTCTGGAGGCGACATTATATATGGAGCCTTGGCAGGTAGCTTGGCCCTTGGGATCAGCTCAATTTCATGATCCATGGGCCTTCTTGGAGGCAACTCCTTCGGGAGCTTGTCAGGCATAATAGAACCATACTCCTTTAGGACATTCTGAATTACCCCCGGAATCTCAGCATTCTCTCCATCCTCCTTCTCTGTCAAGACGGCAAGGAATGTTAGCTCTTGGTGTTGGAGCCCTCGCTTCAATTGAAGCACAAAGCATCATTGCCCAATGTTCTTACCGCTACTACTCCTACTATAAGCTTTTCTCCTCTGAACGGGCACATAACATGGCTTATCACCCATGAACACTAGGCAATCGGCTGCTAGCAAGGAAGCAACTCGAGCACTTCTCAGAAATTCTATCCCTAGGACTATTCTGAAGTCATCTAAAGGGACAACAATGAAGTTGAGATTCCCGCTCCAATCTCTAACCTTCACCTTCACACTTTTTGCAACTCCCTGAACCAGGCAGGCCTTGGAGTTTACAGCTTTAATTTGACTAGAATCATCAAACAACACTAGCCCCGATCTCTGTGCTTCGAGCACATCAATGAAATTGTGTGTGGCTCCCGAATCAATCATTACACTGACAATCTTGCCATTGATGTGTAACTGAACAAACATCAGTTCATTGTCAGTATTGGCTTTGTTGGGCTCTGTGGAGGCCTTTCCCAATGGCTGACAACATGTGTAAAGCTTCCATCCTGGGCTACTCTTCACAATCTTCCTCAGACTCCTAATTCGAACAAGCACCCTCTGCCTTCTTAGTTAGGGCATTGAGTGCAGCTTTAGTTGGACATTCCGCTACCCTGTGAGGTCCGTTACACAGGAAACAAGCGAGTGTTAGCTTATTGCCACTGCTTGATGCACCATTTTTCCCCGTTTGTCGAGAGCTATAAAATTTCTTCTGGCCCCCTCAATTACCGTGATTGTTAGAACATGAGGCTCCCCCACTCTTGGGCTTGCCCGACTTGCCAAACTTTCCACCATCGTGTCCCGATGACAGACCCTTCCCTCTGGAATCATTAGTGTAGTTTGTCAAGCGCTCAGCGGCTGTTTACACTTGAGTTAAATTCTCTACTCGTTACCTCTGCAACTCAATCTTGGCATGTGGCTTCAATCCCTCTAGGAAATAGAACAACTTGTCATCTTCACTCATACTCTTGATATTAAGCATAAGTGCCGAAAAATCTTTGGCATACTACTAGACGTCATTGCTATAGCGAAGCTCACGTTGCTTCTTCCTTGCATTATACTCAACATTCTCAGGAAAGAATTGAGTTTGCAACTCAGTTTTCAACTGTGCCCATGTATCTACATGTGTCGTACCATTCTGGATCTACACATATTTAGTACGCTACCATAGCTTGGCATCACCTATTAGGAACATAGTGGCTATGGAGACCTTTGTACCCTCATCAGTATGTCCCGTAGCTGTGAAATACTGTTCCATATCGAAGATGAAGTTCTCCAACATTTTGGCATCCCTCATGCCAGTAAATGGTTTTGAGGTTGAGTAGCAGGAGCTTGAGCTTAGGCTTGGGCTTGGGCGGGAGCATTTGCAACAGCTCGTGTTAACAATGCGATTTGCTACCTCAACTCTTCTACTGTCTCTATAGTGGCATATCTCACCAACCTATTTCTCAGCCCTTCAACAACTACTTGAGATTCCTCCCGAAGAGTGGCAATAGTAACCCTGAATTCTTCAGCCATCTCACTAACCCCGTTGTATTTCACTGACTTGATGTCTCTACATCAGTCATCCTATTATTAAGCGGCAGTAAAGGCATCAAGATGCCGAGAAACATCTGCTACCTGCACATCCAAAGCATCTAGTCTTCGAGCAAAACTCTTTTTTTCGTATCT
>JAMXBD010005269.1:0-19864 GCA_024138025.1 Combretum micranthum
ATAGGGTTATAGGTACCTTTTTTTCTTTGATTGTAATAGCAATTGTTCTTGCAATAGAACGTAATGAAGCGAATTATTCAATTTTTATGTTTACCTTCTTTATTGATCAACGTGTTACATTAATAAAGGTCAAATCTTTGCATCCGGGTTCTTCGAATTTATTACAAAATCTCGTATTATTCATTGATTAGCGTCTTAAGCTTACAAATTTCAATTCTTTGCATCTGGGTATGTTGATTTGTTGTCATATCTGTAACAGTCTCACTTTTTACCTAATTTTAAAGCACCTCACGTACCAGATTGTATTTTATTTGTTGGGTTTTCTTTGTAAGATCACGTTTTTACAAGATTTATACACCTGTAATGTGACGGGGATTTCTGCGAAGAAATCCTGAACGGGTTTAATTGGAGCGGACTATCTGATCCATGTCTGCATATTCCAAAGTTCAACGTCAGAAATCAATGCCCTTTAACGTTGTAGGTCCTGTTCTTAAAAGATTTTTTTTAAGAATAGCTCCTCCGTTTTCCAGGGCAGGTCTCATATTCCATCGCCTTGTGGAGCAGCGTTGCGGCCTTTACCATTTGGGACTGGCCATGAGACATACATACGATTCAATTTGATTTTTTATTTTCTAACAAATTGGCCGGTGAGGAGATCTATTTTAAAAATACCATCTTTCGGGACTGAATGGCTTCTTAAGCCTTGCTGTGATTCTGCAATTCTGAGGCCTTCCTTATATAAATAATTTTGCTTATCATTGTTTTTGGTAGCTTATAGGTATGTTGGGTGTATCTACCTACATGTACCGTGTATAACTATTTAGTGTCATAAGTTGAATGTGTTGATTGAATTTGATATATCCTGCTTGCTAATTCATTTAATTTGGCGTCAATATTGAAATAAAAGCACTTAACCTTAGGAATTGATGATGGAACATGGTTATTCTAACATGGCAACTTTGCGAGGATGTCGAAGATATTTTTGATTTCCTCCTTTCCCTGTTGCCAATAGCTTTGGTCATTATTGGGTTTCGTTAGAATCGATTTGTTTTGCATAAATCGATTTATTTTTCCCATCTGACCAACATGAAAACACTTTTTCTTGTTTAATGCTTTGCAGATTTTAGGGTCTGATGGAGTCTTGTGTCACTTGTGAGTTGTATCTCTAAATGATGATGACTGTACCATGGCTTAGGAGAATTTTCCTATGAAGTCTTTTTTGTTTTTGTCATAGTTACACTGATGGAGATACATTTCTCAGTCAAATTAATTGGATTTTGTTTATATGGAATAGTAGAATAATTGATCCTTTTCAATGCTTTTGCATATATGAAGGAGGAACATTTAAACTCGGACTTTGCATGAAAGATGTTTCTTGGAAAAACAAGAAGCTATTTTTATTATTTTGTCGCCATATCAACGTATCCGTTAACTTCACGATAAAAACTGGAATTTGCAAAATTGATCTTAATGAACTCTTGTTGAACCGTATCAAATCCGCCATTCAAAATCCGACTGGATTGAATTTTCAGATTTAGTTCATGGCAACTCTGATTTTGGAATTCTCATGTAACATCTCTGCTTTTTATTTTGATAATAGTGTGTTTTTGAGGATGTTTCCTCGATGTTGTCGGTAGTTTTGGGTTTTAAATATTGTACATGTTTCATTGTTCTGGTGGCTACATGGGATTCACCATTCAATTTCTTATTTTACCATAGAAGGGGGTTGGCAAATCTAAGTTTAGCTTTTTGTTGTAAAAGCTTATGGTCGAATAATGGAAGCCTTTGGTGGTGGTAGACCCTTCCAATTTTTAATGTTCGTCTCAGGGCCTAACTATTATTGACTTTCCAGAGTTAAATTCAAATACCTATATCCTAAATTTCATCCATTACAAGGTTTTAAGGCTTTTACCGCATATCCATTCATCAACTCGACCATAACTTACTCGCAGCAAGGATTGGCTCGCTAGACCAGGATTGTTGTCCCCTTTGGAGGGATTTCTATTGTACTTGCCTCGCGCACTATTGCGCGTTTCCTTGTTCTTGAAGGTGCTTCGCGCATCTGGTGCGATATACTCGTTTCTTGTTCCTGCTGCAAGCACAATCGAAAGGTGTAATGTTGATTGCAATTTATGGTCCAAAATGTTGGTTGCCATGTATAAGTAAATCCATTTATATACGTCTACACCCCTTTAGATGAAGTTTGCCATGCAAATGTCTATAGAAATAGGTATGGTTTGTTCCAAAACTGAAATTGAATCGGTTAATCAGTGAAGAAATGGTTAGTCTTTTTTTTCATAGGTGGTTCTAGGGTGATTTTACTCAGGTTTTATTAAAAAAAAAAAGTAAAATAGAAGGAAAAAAATAAAAAATTTATGTTAAATATATGATTATTAATCTTTACACAATTTTATTGAATAGGTAGGGATGTAATCGGGTCAGTCAATGGGTTTTTTGATTAGTTCAACCTGATAAAAATCCTATAGGGTTGAATTTTACAGAGCAATAAGTTTAAGTTTGGATATAGGTAAAAATTCTATAGGGTATTAGAGTTGGGTTTAGATATTACTAAAACTCGATGATTACTTACGTGACTTGTTAGTTCTAGTTCAAAAAAAAAAATTATGTAAATACATTTATTAAATGTAAATATGATAATAGGTTAAATTTAAAAACAGGGTAGCAAATAGAAGGTGAATTGTTATATTATTAGATTTTTATTTTATTGATTTAAATTTGTTGAATCTATTAAAAAAACAATACAATAAGCAAGGTGAGTTTGAGCTAATAATGGAGTGATTGGTTGGATGGGTAATCAAATTGATAGATAAATGGGTAATTAGGCAGGAAATGGGTTTTCGAGTAAACCCAGAAAATTCTATAGGGTTATAGTGTCGAATTTGGTATGTTCTATAGTGTAGCAAGTTCGGATTTGAGTTCATATGATCGTTCGAAACCCTATCCAGTTGCATCTCTATGAATAGGCTTTTCTATAATATTTAATGTATTATTATCAACAACACTAATAAATATGACTTAAAATTATATATAATTTAGTTCATATAAACTTTTTTAAAAGTAAAAATAATTTTCTTAGTAATATGGAACTATTTTTTTGTATTGTAATTTTTTTTGTTCTTCTTAAGTATTTTGTAATTTCATATTATTAACTACAATTGATATTGATTATATTGTATGTAAATAAATATGAATTCTAAATTAATTATTAAAATTTTGGTTGAATAATTTTAATGTTTTTACACAATAATTAATAATTTGTTTTTTTTTTTTAAAAGTGGTTATTTAGTTTCAAAATTAGAATCAGAAACTATTGGTTTTATAGAATTAGATTGGAATCATATGAGAAGGTTTTGATTTTGATTTAGTTCAGTTT
Source organism: Combretum micranthum (assembly GCA_024138025.1). NCBI lineage: Eukaryota > Viridiplantae > Streptophyta > Magnoliopsida > Myrtales > Combretaceae > Combretum > Combretum micranthum. Next base: position 3,395 of record JAMXBD010005269.1, read on the forward strand.
TGGAATTGTGCTTATGTCTACGTTTATATCACTATTGAAAATCAGAACGGAAAAAAATAAGGAATTAATTCAAATTCAATTAGAGCATCTCTGTTCTATGGAGATTTCTTAAAAGTGTGTCATCGATTTATTTTATGGATTTTTTTTCCTTTAAAGTATTTCTTGTTTTATTTGTTGAAATTTTTTACATAAGGTTTTTAAGTCTTTATGTTCTGCTGGTTTAGTTTATACTTACATAATATACTTAATAAAATAAAAAAATTATATAAAACGAGAAGGTTTTACTTTTTTTTTTTGGGATTTTTTCGATGGATTACTAATTGAAGACTTCTTTCATCTTGTAGTATCTTAAAAAGTGAAATCTTTTATATGAAATTCTATATTAGACTTATGATGAACGTGGTATTAGGAAGGTAGGTACTTATCGTGTGCTCAACATCTTTCGTGTAGGTGTATATTTTAAGATTAAATTATTTGCAGTGGTTCAATATTAAATAAGTGAGTGTGTTATCAAAATCAGGTGATTTAAAACTTTTTATATTTATTATTTTCAGGTTTTTTCTTTTTATTTTTAGATTTTTTAGAAGTATATATAAAAGATAAATTAGGCAGATTGAGTTGTTATATAAGAAGAATTATCTTTTTCCTAAATTATTTTATTTAGTTAATGTACTTTTTATCATAATGTTTTAAGCAAAATTATTATTATTTTTTCATTAAATTTTATTAGTATACTTATTATCAAAGTTCGTGGTGGCGGTGTTAAATGTATTTTATAAATATGACTGTAATTTACTTGTGATATATATATATATATATATATATATATATATATTGTGAAGAAACAAGTTCATTGGCTGAAACCTAAAGCAGAATTACAAGTTGTCCATGATAGCCTACTTTGCATCATATCACTTGCTCGCATGGTCATATGACTAGCCCTTTTCACACAAAACATGTTCATGCTCTTTAGTCATATAATAGTTCATGTTTGGAGTTCTTATACAAAATATCAAACACATCAGAAGCACTATCAAAAATAAAATTTGACTCCTTTCAAAAAGCTAGCTGTAAGGTCATGAGCTGCCTTGTTTGCGTCCTTAGTCATCTTGTGTATCATCCATTCCGAGAAGGATCAGACTAAAGACCTATAATGTATAAGATTAATATGAATGAAATCACAATTAATATCTTCAGATTTAATCCACCATAAAGCCATCGTTGAGTCGGTTTCAATCACAAGCTTGGGAAGATTTAGGTTTGATGTTATCTGCATTCCCCACAAAATAGCTTTAATTTCAGCTTCAAGGGTAAATGCGGATTTGATTGTTTTAATGAATCCTTTTGTTAGTCTATCCCTGGAGTCCCTAATAATGTCCCTAAGGCCGCCCATGTTCGAGTCAGATGAGAAAGAGGCATTTGTATTAAGCTTAGAGCACTCTAGATTTGGAGGTTACCATCTACATATCTCACAATAGTGGGAGGATTTGTATTTGAAGCTTTTCTAGGTGGCTCATAATTTTTTTACTTGACATTTGATAGTTTGAGTTAAAGCTTCGATTTGCACGTTTGAAAACTTGATTATTTCTTTCCAACCAAACATTTTAAAGGAGGAATTCCAACCAAGTTTGTGAAGAAGTTTTCATGCTTTTCCATTTCTTCTTTGTTAGAACTTTAAGATTAGACGTAAAGATTAAGGAAGAGTTAAAAATATTTGGATCTCTTCCAAGCTCCTACCATTTTGATCTAGTCCATTGGCAAAGACTAAAGGGATGTTGATTTATTTCTTGGTGTTCATTATAAAGGGTGCAAGTATCAAATTGCAAAGACATACCTTTGTTCAAGAGATTTCCTTTAGTGAGTAGTCCCCTATTGAGGCATCCTTAGCGGAAAAAAAATGGATTTTTGGGCAGACTGGAATGTGCCAAATCCATTCTTTCCCATCTGTGTTGGTTTCGTATTCCTTTTAGTAGCATCTCTTATATGCTTCTTTGATGGTGAGCTGGCCATTAATTTCACTATTGTAACACCACACATCCTCATTATCCTCATAACGGTCTATGGAACACACCTCTAACCAAGATTCAAGCAGTATATCAAGAGGATAGCCAACACGAGATTCATTACATGATTCGTTGTCCACCATCCATGCTTTAGCAACTTTGAGTTGCTCCATTTCTTTAGATAAGAGGCCAATAATGAATGTTCTAATGGGACCCTCCTCCTTCCATGTATCAAACCAGAAGGATGTTGTGTAACCATTTCTAAGCCTTATCATACCCAGATTGTGGACCTTTTCCAAGTTGTTAACAATCTCTTTCGTCATTTTGCAGGTCCTATATATTCCCTATTTTTCCTGAGCTTTCCTCTTTATCAGTTTTTTCCTTATAAGATCGGCCCAAGTTACTTTGGTAACATGGACTTTTCACATTGGACGCATAGTACAGGCTTTTCCTCTCTTCCTTAGATTCCAGATCCCAACACCACCACTCCTTAAGTGTGGCCACCTTAATCCAATCAAGATCATGTCATTTCTTAGGTTCATTTTGGTTGTTGAAGCCCTTAAAAAAATTTCAAATGATACGTTATGCTTTGTCCATGAATGAGGCCAGGAGCTTGGTAGAATGCATGATGTACCCTATCACTCCTTCAAAAACAAATTTGATGAGAACCTGTCTTCTAATCATGGATAAAAAGTTAGTTTTCCATCAAGTTAGTTTCTCTTTTTTGACATTTCCCTTTTTATCAAAATTTATTACAAGATATCAAAATTTGTTCTAAGAAATGGACCATGGTATGTGAACGGTGCTTTCATCACCATATGCAAATGGGAAACAGGATTTAGACCATCTAAATTAGATTTCAATAATTTTGTTGTTTGGGTAAGAATTTCAAAGCTACCCTTGAAGTACTACGGCCTTGAGTTTATTAAGAAGATTGGGAACGGAATTGGGATAGTGCTTATGGTTGATTCCTTCACTATTGAGCTGGAAAGAGGCAGGTTTGCCTGTTTATGTGTTTAAATTAATAATAAGACCCCTCTCATATATTCCCTGATGATAGAGGGGGATGTCTTCCACGTACAATATGAAGGGCTACAAACCTTTTGTAGTTGATGTGGATGTTATGACCATGCTGACAAAAGCCACTCTAGGAATTTGGTGTCTTCACCACCTCTAAATCTACCTTTTGTCCTTGGAAGAAGATGGGAGATAGGTTTTCCAACCTTAGGAAAAATTTGACAAAGGTCCTTTGGACTGAGCCCCATAAGTGATTAGGGATAAGCACGGATCAGTTTGGTTTTTTTTTCATCCCAAACCAAACCGTTAAGTAATAGTTTGATTCGGATTATAAATTTTTTAAACCATTAAATAACGATTTGGTTCGGTTTGGATTATGGTTTAAATCAAATATCTAACTAAAAATTTTCCTTGTTCTAGTTTTTTTTATATTTGTGTAGATTCTTAAATATTTATATTATTTTACAAAATTGATATTACAAACCACAACAAAATACTTTATAAATTCATCATACATTTAATCTATAGTTCTTTATAAAGTTAATTATCCACTAATAAAATACATTCACTAACCAATACATAGTAAGTCATAATTTATGATTTTTAATAAAATCAACATGTCAATTATCTACCAATAATTTAGTTAAAATAAAAAAATCATTTATCAACAAAATTCATCAATGAATAAAATGACCAGTTGACAAAATATATTAAACAATTAATATATAATGAAAGTTTATAACTGAATAAATAAATTTCATATTTTACAAAGTTAAAAGCTATTAAAAAAAACAATAGTTCATTATCAACAAAAAAATTACATATCATGAGCTTAAAAAAATTTAAAAAAGAACAAGTTGATTTTAATTAATATTCACAAAATAATAAATATCAAATGAAATTATATAAATATATAATAAAATATTATTATATTTTTCTAAAACAGTTTGGTTCGGTTTTATGGATTGGTTTAGTTTAGCTTCCAAACAAAACGATATATTTACGGATTGGTTCGGATTTGAAAAATTTCAAACCAAATCATGAAAAAAAATCATATTTTCGATTTAGATTGGTTCAATTACAAATTGATTTGATTCGATCGATTTTTTTGCTCATCCCTAAATGACCTCTCTTCTGGATCCCCTTTAACTAGCCCATTCTCTGAAACCTCCTCTCTTAAATCTAAATCTTCTCTTTTTTTCTTCTATGATCCCTTTTAAACACTTAAACCAGAGGATGAAAAAGGATGAACTCTTGTTCAAAAGTGGAAATTTAAAAATAATATGTATTGGGCCCCTACCTCATCTCAATAAGTTTCTAGACAACCAAGCCAGCTTATCAAATCACTAGGCTAAAAAGCACGGATGGTCCCCCCATCCCCCACATATAAGCCAGCTCATCCCAATAAATCAAGTCTTGATCTCATCGAGCCTCCCCTCGATAGTGAAAAAATGGGTGTCTCTGCAGCTACCATGGAAAGAGCTATGCATGAGACGGAGCTCGAGATTGATGATATGCCTTTTGAAAAGCCGTCCAATCCTACGCTCTATGACTTCATTTCCCAAGCTTTATCCAACAAGGACGCGATAAACCCATTAGTTAAATCCTTCTAGTAAAAAACGAGGAAAAAAGCTAACTTAAGTCAAGGTTCATGCACGCAAGGATGGTGGCTGTAGAGAGCATTCGCATTGCCATTAGCCTTCTCCATCCGAACTCCTCGGACCCATCGATCCGACGGAATCAGCCTTTTATCTCATGGGCACTGTTAGAGGAAGGATGAAAACCCTTGTAGAAGTGATTTCAACGGACCTGAAGGAGATAGAGGGATGCATAGAAATGTAGATACCCCATCAAACTTACGTAGACTGAGTACCGAACGGAAGGAGAGATCGAGATTATTCTATAATCAGCTCAGGAAAGACTTAATCTCTAATATTGCCTTAGGGAATGGGAGGAGACAATCTAAGAAATTGTATTCAGTATGATGATGTGGAAAGAAGCCCTCATAGAACTCTCGGTTTTCCCAATGGTTGTCATGATGAAAAAGGAGGTGGTAATCCCTTGGATAGTGAGCCCTAAGGAAGAAACCCTAGCTATGTTTATCATGGATTGGAGGCCATGCTCGTAGAGGATGGACATTGTCAAAATGAGAGAACAGTTTCTGTCTCCTAACTCCTGGGTTCATTTTGTTTTATCTATGGACAATCCTAACCTTATGGAATAAGATATTGCTGGTTTTGAGAAGATCTCTTTTATGGTATATGCATAGAACGTTACTCGTGATATATTAGTATTAACTGTTTTGTCATTATACTAAGTTGAACTATTCATAAATGTAGGTGGTTAATTTGTCATGGAAATGAAATCATTGCATTGTAGCCGCCTGCACAAATGTCATTTAATCACGATTATGGTTGGCCGATTTGATTCGACGGTCAGCATGACTTGCATCTTTGGGGAGGTGGTTTAGCATAGTTTCTAGGATGAGACGACTAGGATTGAAATTTACGATGTTTCTTTTCTGTCAATTTCATTTGTCCTAGATAAATGTCATTATATATATATATATCTTAGTTTTAGAGTCTATTTGTATTGTTTGATTTTTATTTATATTTGATTTGTATTCGAATTTTATCTTTGTATCTAGTTTGATTGATTTATTTATGAATAAAAAATATATTTTTCATCTGTATTTATTACAAACGGTTTGAACCAAAAGAGTGTGCTCCGGTATACCATTTAGAGCCTTATTTAATTATGATACCAAACCACAGTATGTAAGATATATTAATATTAGTAAGAATTAGTCATTTCACCCCAGATATGGCAATTTATAAATATAGATTGTTATAAATGCGAGAAAAGTACTATTTTTCTTATTACTTTTCATAATGTACACCTTTATCTAACTTCACTAGTTACTATGATTGATGTAACGAAACACGCAATTGCCATTTTGATGGGATTTTTTTTTAATCTTAGCTGTCCACATTCATGTTTGGTTGGCATAACCTTTTGTATGAATGATAAATAGGAATTATGTAGTATGGAATGGGTAGAAAAATGATAAAATGAAACAAATAACAGGGTTTTTAGATCCATAAAGGATTTTTTTTATTGGATGTTATAGAGTTTAATATTTATACAATATTTTTTTTTAAAAATATACTTAATATTAAATAGAGAAAAAAATGAAAAGTAGATATATATTAATGAGAGTGAGGGGGGCTAGCCCTTAAAGAAGGGGAGTATCTATGGTTCTGTAGATGGACTCATCCCATCGTTAATCTAATTGTTAAAATAAATATAGTAAATGGAATATTAATTATTTTAGTAATTTAGTCACTATTGGGTACGGTGTGAGTTATTAGATAGTTAGAGCTGGGCATACGGGCCTGGCGGGCTGGGCCGGGCCGGCCCACTTCGGCCCGCGAGCTAACGAGCTGGCCCGTTTGCTGGCCCGTTTGGCCCACATGGGCCAAAAAGGGCTAATATGGCCCGTTTAGCCCGCATTTTATGTCCCTTTTTTTTTTTTAATTTCTGAAGTTGTTAGTGCGAGACTAAGTTATTGAATTAGGTCAAATTGACCCTAAAAAACTTGACTTAAAGATAAATTGGGTCAATATAGACATAGGGGTTTAGCTTTAGGGTTTCTGACTGAACATTAAATTTTTTTTTTTTTAAGTTTAACTCCTGGCCCGCGGGCTAACGGGCCAGGTAAATTTTGGCCTGTTTTTAAATGGGCCAATTTTTTTTGGCCGCAGCCCACTTTTTTAAGTGGGTCAACGGGCCGGCCCGCGGGCTTTGGCCCATATGCTCAGCTCTTTAGATAGTGATAAGATCAGTCTTGTTAAAATTAATGGTAGGATCATAAAAATTTTCTAGAGTAAGCGTAATTAAGTTTTCTTTTTAAATTAAAATGGTTGATTGTAAGAAAAACCGTAATTTTTTTTTTTTCAAATACTTTCAAACATGGAAAATTAATGAATCCCTAAATTTAGGGTTTGTTTGGCTAGTTTTTGCCAGCAGATATAAATATATTTTTTAAATTTTTTCTAATAATTTATTTATAAAAAAATAGATATATATTAAAAAAAAGTTAGCAGTTTTCATGAAAAGATCAAATAGATTAAATATAGATAAAATATAAATTTAAATAAGATACATTTATATATATTATTTCGATATATATATATATATATAAATACAGATAAAAAACAGACCATCCAAAACAAGTTAGTACTTATCTCCTTTCCTTTGGTGTTCAAAGTGTAGCTTCCAAAATAAGCTTACAGGTGGGACAGGATTAGTGATGCAATCGGGGTGGGTCATTATAGGGTACCCAGCTCGTCCGACCTGTTTAAAACCTTATAGGGTCGCGGGACGGGTTTGAAAAATTATATGCCGACCTTATAGGGTTTAGGGTTAGGTTCAGGTTATTAAAAAAATTCGATAGATAACCCGAACCCGTTATATTATAAAAAATTTAAAAAACCCTACTAATTTTTGTCTTTAAGAATGGTTGTTAATAGTTTTAATTTTATTTTGTCTTTTTTTTTTCTAATTTTTAATTTTATCTCTTAAAAAGTTATTTTTTAATATTATTAATTTTTGTTATTTTAACAAATAAAATAGCTAGTTCTATGAGCTTGTGAATTGACGAACGTTCTGTAACTAGCCTAACTATGTTTAAACTATACTGAAGTCTAGTTGCGGCCTACCACCCAATATTTTGTTGGAAGATGTAATTGAATTTAACTAAGAGTTGAAAAGGAGAAAAAAAAAATGAAGTGGGTTGCGGGGCGGGGCGAGGCGGGCCAGATTCAAAATCCTGTAGGGATGGATTTGGGTATTGAATAAAAAACCCTATAGGGTAGCAGGGCGAGTTTGGGATATCTTATTAGGAAGTGGGTCGGGTTCGGATCTTATGTGACTCGTCCCAAACCCGCCCCAGTAGCATCCCTAGATAGGATCATAAGCAGTCGCTCTTTGTCAAAGTGAGCTGTAAAGCTAAAAAATATGATACGAAGAGTTTGGTTTTTCGAGGTAGCCTTAATTTTACGTACCTTTATTGCTAACTCTTTTTTTTTTTCTTGGCCAATACCTTAATTGCTAACTGATGTGGATGAATTAAAGTTGAATCTTCTCAATCCCATTATAATGTTATAAAAAAAAAAAAAAAAGGTTAATTTCATCCTGTTTTTAAAGGGTTAGATCAGTATTTAAAAAGTTTTTTTTTTTTTTTTAAATAGGTTTTATTTCATCCCCTTTCATCATTTTAAAGCTTTTATTTTTTTTTGGGGCTCATATTATTATAACTTTTTATTAGTACTTTAATATTCTTTTCAGAAATTTGTGTAAATAATAATTAATAAAATTGTTATCAAGATATTGGATAAAATTACAAACTAAATATAATATACGTATACTTAATTTATTATTGAGGTGCCACATAAATAAAATATCGTGCATATTGATACAATTTACCTTTAATAGAAGGTGTCGCAAAAATTAGGTATAATGACCTGCTTTCTTTTCTTACTACAAATGACTTTCGGTTAAGAAACCTACTCTAATATATAGGATTGAGTACCCCAGTTTTGTTAAGAACCTTGTGGGTCTTTAGTATTGGGACCTAGGAGAAGACATAGGATTGGTAATGGTCTTGCAAAAAGATGGTAATGCCCTTCCATTCTCCCAATGAACCCACATAAAGTCACTCCTAATTAGCAATAACGGTCATCTTAAAGGTATCCGAAGTCGCATCATTCAAAATCAAATGCCACTCATTATAAATTTAAAATGAAACTCTTGGACGACTGCCTTGATCCATGTTCTTTATAAATATATGTTTGTTAAAAAAAAAAAATTACTGATAAAAACTGATAATTTTACTCATAAATAGAATAAACAGATCCGATATAGATATAATATAGATAATTACAGATGTTGATTTGATACAAATATAATATAAAAAAAAACAAACCCTAAGTTATGGACATACTAATATGTAATAAAAAAGAGCAATATAAACTTTTTCTTGTGAATACCAACTAGGTTACTTATTGCCTTAAAACATATAGAGCATTAGTTAAAGCTGAATTAACTAAACTTTCATCATTGATTCGAAAAGGGTTTTAGATCGGATTAATATCTCTTGTTCAACAATTCCTTCAGCATGGCTTCAATTATAGACTTTTACATGTTAAAATACCGGAAATGCCTTATCGTGGTTGGTGCTGTGCTTCCTATAAACGTACGCAATGATCATACTTCCTTTGAGGTGTCAGTTGATTTAGCTGGTGAATTAGCACTTGAAATACTTCCGATGAAGTTGCAATTTTGGCAGTCATACATGTTTTGTCTATTAGCATTTCAACCTATATCTTTAACTGACATCAATGTACATTGAATACCTTGATTTCCAAAGAGATTTCGTAATTTCTTGTTGGTAGCATCCTCTTTCAGTAGTTTCAACTCATGAGTGACCATGGTTTCATTGGGCAACTGGTTCATTTGAGTCAACATAGCAAGTAATAGGACGGTCTTAATTTTGAGCCATAAAAGTTGATTGCTAGAGCAATAGCACCAAACGTCTATCAAACTATATTCTAAGCTCAACTTTATAAAGAATCAAGATTAAAAGTTGTAAACATCTTCACATTTTATGAAGTATGTTATTTGTTTAACATGTGTTTTCAAGTATGGATAGGAGAAGCATGTTAAGAGAATATGACAGAAGCATATTAGAATACCTAACATTTATCAACTGTATTATAATTGGTGAGATGCTATTTTTTTTTTCAATAACTAGGCCTTTAAGTTCAAGATCGGCCCATCAAAACCCATTCACTAAAGGACAAAAATATCATTGTAACAAGTGGTGCTATATGAGAGGCTGACTTCTAGTGACATTCCCTCTCTAGAAGATATGCTTAGAGTGACATGTCCTATGCAGCATTTACCTATCTCCTCTTATAGATACTCTTGTAGTGTGGAAGACTAGGTCTTTTAATCTAATCCTCCTTCATTACACATTAAATAAAATCTTTGGATTTGTCAACTAAAATAATCACACTCTCATATTCTTTGTTTTTAATTGTTGATATATTCTCATTACTCTCAAGTTCTTCATTAACTTGAGTAATGTGGTGCTTATGTCCAGGCTACTTCTACCACCTCTTTATTGATGGTGCAGACCCACTCTATTTAAAATGCTAGAGGATCCATTAGGACAAACTCAAGAAACCTTAATAAGAAAGTAATATCAACACGTGCATTTTAATAATTGGTTACAAAATATAATAGAATATTAGTATATTATATGTTGGTCCAAAAGTAAAAATAACTAAGAAGAAGAGAAGAGGGGGGAGAGGGGGGTGGATGAATTAATTACTTTAAATTTTAACTTTTTCTTAAAAAAAAATTCATGACCCCAATTAATTATTCAATAATGTATGGCCTTTTAAATTAACTTTGCAAACATAATGAAAAATAGACAATTAATAGATGCATGAAAATAAAAAAAGAGTATGGTAAGAAGAAAAGTATTTATAGAGGTTCTGCCATGTGCGTTAATCCTCTCTTCTAGCTCTAAGCTGGGGACCTGGCATTTGGTATATTTTGCTATATCCAATTAAATTTGAGAGTGCATATAGTGTGTCAATACAATGGACTCAATTCCTTGACTCAGCCTATCTAACTCACCAAGCTAATTACTGATTTAAAGATCTATTTGCCGCTCACTCTTACCATCAATCTCACAAAAATACAAAGCAAATCGAGGAATAGGATAATATAAAAGTTCCTCTTAATGTAATTTCGCCTAGGAAATTTATATGAAAATTTATAAACTTGGTCATACCCTCTAAGTTATCCTATGAGTAAGCATGTTATGAAAATAAAGTAAGAACCATTTTTCTTGACAGAGAGGAATTTTAACTTTTCTCTCTGTTTTCTTATTGTATTTGATTTGCACACATGATAAACCTTTTATATAAAGCTTTTCCAATGTTTAAAACCTTCAATATAATTTAAAATTTGAATCTTCAAATTCAAATTTCCCGTCATCTTGAGCTTCCTTAAGGTATGGAATGTATCATTAAAAAACCTTATCCTTTATTTAAAAAATTCATCTAAAATAAATCCCCATAATATTCTCTTGATATTCACTTTTAAATCTGTATCAAATTTGCATAATCTTCATCTCAAAACATGTCTTTATAACCTCCTTTTAGTTTGAAAAAGAAATTGCAAAAATATCTCTCATATCCATTATTTTGAGGAAAATATCTTGGTTTTATCTTCTTTTTGAAACTTCAACTTGTATGAGAGCAAATCTTTTGCTAAATACATTTTTGCATCTTCAAACAAATGTAACTTTATCATATAAGTTGTGCTGGAAACATCAGATCCTGAGTTAATAAAATTTGGAAGTAGTTTGAACTTGCTCATGCTCTTCAAACATTGTGTATACTTTAATCTAATGTAAATTCAAATACCTGTATATATTAGCCAACTTTGTGGAACATTTTGAATATATTATCCAAATACATTCAACTTTGGAGCTGAGCCTTCATATTGATCAAATCTGTGAAATAAACTCGTTCTGCAATATTTTGTTTAAATTTGTTGTGCAATATACTCTACCCTTTGAGTCAATCTCTAAGTATTACATGCTTCTCAATAATCTTCCAGATAACCTTTGAGTGTTTTGATAAACCATTTAAACTTCTTTTATCTTTGTACATCCATATTAAACTTTCTTATAATAACTATATGCTTAGTAACTTTGTTAGTGATTACTTATACATGTTTTGTTATCATCAAAACCAAATTAGGAGACTTAATGTTATAAAAGTTTGTTATGGGTATTTTAAAGTTTTAACAAAACAAAACCTTAATCTTAAAGGAAATATTTTTGAATAAAACCTAGAGAAAATATTCTTGATTGGTGTAATTTACTTAAGCAAACATTTTTTTATCAAGCACCATGTGAAACATAGTTTGAGCAAGTTGTCCTTATAGTTTAGAAAATAGGACTAGCAATTGGCAAGTAGTTTTATTGGCATTTGTGGTGGGCTATTTTAATATAATCTAAGTTAAAAAAGAATGTTTTATCACTTATATCTTCCATTTCCCATCTAATTGAGTATTGATTGTTAAGAAAAATATATAAGTGAATCAAAATTTCTTGTTTAAATGATTTTTTTCCAAGATGTTATAGATGAAGACTTTTATCCTTAAAGCAAATAAGAATTCTTATTGTTTGAGTAAGCTCAACCTCTTTTGTTTGAAACCTCGTTCAAACAACAAAGTTGTACCAATATCTACAAATTATTAACAATTGTAAGGTTAATGAAATATGACATAATGAGAAAAGAAGAAGTCACCAACTAGTTTGATGGCCTTCTCTTCAAAATATATCAAACCTCTTAATCCTGAGAATAATTAAATTCTTACCTAATGATGGGGAGAAGATTTGCTTTCTAGTTTCATGGTATTTGTGCGAGGACATCATGCAGTGGCATCATTATGACATTATCAGCTTTTGAACTTCAAGTGCTGCATGTAGCCATCACATAGCAAGCATTATTCAAGAATGTCATATATAACAAGAACTTCATCAAGATGTTACGTCATGTACACCATGCAAAGTTGGCATCATTGCTCTCTTAGTTGTTTTAACTACCTCTTATTGCAAAGGCATAATCAGAAGAATGTGTGTTACGTTATTATATTTGCAGGGACAGACCTAAGGGGGGCTTAAGGGCCACCCGACCCCCCATTCGCCTCGAGATTGTGTATATGATAAGAAGTAATACATGTATGTAAGTAGAAAGTAAATGTTATAGATTATATGTTGGGTGGTATAGTGGTTAAGATATTCTTGTGATTTTGATATGTCAAGGGTTCAGTGCTCTTCATTTTGGTTTGTCCAGGACTTGGTGCAGCCAAAACGTTTTCTCATTTTATTTTATTCACAAGGGGCTGTTTGAATTTTATCATTTTTGTTTAACCATTGGGACTTCTTCCAATTGCAGAAAAGGAAGCAATTTGTTTTATTCACAAGGGGCCATTCGACGTTTTATCATTTTGGTTTATTCACTGGGACTTCTTCTAGTTACGAAAAAAGAAAAGAAAAAAAAGATAAATTTTTCCAGTTGCGGAAAAGGAAAAAAAAGATAAAGTTAACATAAGTTTTATTTAGAATACTTTAAATAATTATTTTGATATTTTTAACATGTATGTTATCTTAATTAATTACATGATATTAGTGGTAAAGAATACAAATATATTGAATGAATTAGCATATTTAACTCTCTATTTTATATAGTTATTACAAATTAGAAAAGATAATACACATTAATAAAATATAGACAAAGGGGTTTAAATGCCACAAATTACATTCTTAATACTTTAAAGATTGTTTGAAAATTTTTGAATACGAACTTTATGTTAATTAATTATAGGGCATTAGTAGTAAAGGCTTTGTAAATATATAGAATGAATTGGTGATAATTGGTTCTCCATTTTATATAGTTTTTAAAATTTAAAAAAATTGCATTAGAAAAATGTAGATAATTACACTACAGTAGTGATAAATTAAAAGAGACCTAATGACCATGGTTGAATCTTTTATATTCTATTTGTTTTTAGATGCATTTGCTTTTAAAGACTTTTTTAACCAATTAATAATTAAATTTAATTATTTGATAATTTACTAAATATCACTAATTATCATAGACCAATCTAGTAAGAAAGGAGCCTTAATAATTAGAATATTTCATATAGTGTTTCATTCACACACACACATAAAGTAATTTTTTTTTTAAATTGCTTGTGAAGTGATTTTTTTCCTTTAAATAAAGTCATTTGGTGATTTTCTTTTTGCTTATATGAAATATATTATGGTAAAAATAATGCTTACTTTACTTTAATATATATATTTTTAAAGATTGTCTTATCAATGTAGATAATCTTCATGAAATATAAAGAGAGTTACTTATGGAGTATTCAAATAGATTTTTATGTAAATAGTATTTTACCGAGTATCAACCATCTACTAAAAGGTTGTCTTTTATATTATCAAGAATTTAGCAAATTATAATAATAAATATCTTAAAGCAGACATTGTAATTACAAGAAAAATGAATTTTTAGATAAATCTAACATGAATGCACTCCCCACCCGAAATCTAAAAGTCTTGGGTTCATCCTTACATGTTTGTGATAATAATTGGGTATCAGATGCAGGATGCTCATGGAGGAAGGGTGTTATTTGGCCCATTTTGTAACAACGTAGATTTAAAGCACAAAGATTGTAATGCCAATGCATTGTCTAGCTTAGATGATGAAGATTGCGATGTTAGGACATTATAAGGCTTGAACATGAAAGAGGCTAAGACGCCAGCAGTTGACATCTAGGCATTGTTAGGCTTAAAGCATGGAAGTTCAAATGACAAGGTGATCATGGGTTTAAAGTGCAAGAGCTAAGATGGCAAGGTATTGCCTAGGCTCAAAGTGTGAAAATTGAGATGCTAAGGCGGCACTTGTACTTAAAAATGAAAAACTAAGAAGTTAATTCATTGTTTGGGCTTAAGGAAAGTAACACTTGCAGGAGGATAATTATAAAAAAAAAAAAAAGAAAATAAAAAGTTTATTATTGAATACTGAGTTTTGTTTTTTAATACAAAGAGAATGACAAGGATCATCCTTGCCTTTAGAGTAAAGAATGAATTACTAATCCCTAATAGAAGACTCAATTACAAACATTTAGGTATTGTAAGCTAAGAGCAGAATGCTTTGGATATTATTGTTTTTAATGATAAGCTCGTCACTTCGAACCTTTTCATTGAATGTTCTTCTTAAGCCTTGATAATATTAGTGGTGTGGTCGACCATATTGTAAATATTGAAAATATTTAAATTCCTCATTTCATTTGTTGTAGGTTGGTACTCAACTCTTAGCAATTTAATGTCCTCATTGTCAAGCTTGAAAAATTCCTACTTTCCTTAATTTGACTTATATTAAGTCTGACTCACTTAATATGAATGTGTGATATAATTGAGAGAACATTAAAAGATCTTTGGAAAAACATAAGACTCTAGAACTACTGGCAATTGAAGTTAGAAAATTTAGAGAAATTAAGAATAGTCAAACTTGTCAAACCTAATTTCAGCCATTAGTTTATGTATTTATAAAAAAGTTATCTTTTAAATTAATGAAAAAAGTTATCTTTGGCAAAAAAAAAAAAATAATAATAATAATTAGAATAATTATGAGTGGGGACTATACTACTACTTACAACTCTTGGACTTGTAATCCCTCGTAGGCCTTAATTACAAATGCTAGTCCAACCACAATAATAAAAATAACAAAGAAAATAAAATTACTAAAATTACAAAAATTATAAAAAATAAAGAAAATTGTCACTATGTTACCAAAATAAGAGAAATTTAGAAAATACAAAAAGAAATTAAAGAAAAAAAAATAGTGAAAATGCAAAAAATGTAGACAAATAAGTTTTGTTTTAATTGTTTTTTTCTTATGATTAACCTATATGCAATTTATATATTCGCTAATTAATGTAGGTTGGAATTTTTAACTTGGTATTATCTATCTATTTATTTTTGCCAGGTTAAATGAGTCAGCTTGTATAATTGGCCTACTTGTATAGTTCTATTCATGGATGACTTCTTTAATTCATGTGACCTTGTAAAATTCTTATGAAAACCAAAATTGTTTCTCCAAAATTCTAAATTTAGTAGTTTGGAAAAACCGAGATATTACATTTTAGACCATAAAAATCCACAAATTATACAGTTTTCCTAGCTTTGTTACTGTCACGCCCCAAATGATACCTTAAACGTAATAGTCCGTTGCATGCTAAACGAGACTCATGAATCACTACCACAGTCATTCAAAAGTCTTGTATTAGTATGCAAGGCGTTCCCTTACGATAATAGACCACATAAACAATTGGAGATAGATAGTTTAACCTGATAGGATAAGCATAAAAACATAAACCATAGATATCTCGGGATTAGTTACAAAGCATTAAGGCATTCCACTGCTACATAAGAGTTTAGGTATTATCTTTTAGGTAAAGCCCGATCGTTTTATGGTTCGCTACTAAAGACTATACAAACTAATCATAAAACTTCTAAGGAGACACACTCTAGTTTCGCATTACTTGATTTGGCTAGGTTCGGGGATGCAACCATATGTACGGGAAAAACATTAGAAAAAAACTGTAGAGGTATAAGCTACGCTAGCTTAGTGAGTTTCACTTCCAAAAATTAAATACTAAACAAACAGTATATATACCAGACAAGTTATATTAACAACCATATGAATGCACAAGCACGTGAGCATACAATACATAAGACATTCCGAGAGTCTTATGTTGAATGGATTTACACCTTCTATTCGGGTTAGTTTTTAGGCCT
>JAMXBD010005270.1:0-19821 GCA_024138025.1 Combretum micranthum
CTTGTTAATCACTTGAATGTAAATTGATTTTGGAATTGCTTCATGATATATAATGTTGTTTGTGATAATTTTAGGTCAAAGTTTTTACAAACTCGTTCTTGTTAATTTGAAAGAAGATTTCGATTAATGAGTATGATCTCTCATGAGCAAAGGGGTTAAGTAATCCACCTAGAACTAGGGTTTTTCTAACTTTCTATCGATTAAGGTTCATAAGCTTTAAGCAATTCTAAATTGACCTTTGTGACGGAAGAAATTCCCACTTTTGCAATTTAAGGTAAAGGTTTAATTAACTTGAAGAGAGTAATTAATCTATTTAAGTAACCGATAGTTCAAATCAAAGTTCTTCAAGTGAATCCACTTTTGAGATGAAGGAGGCTAGGGTTGATCTAAACCAAGGGTTTTGTTGGAATCGTTTATCTTCATTTAATAGTGCATATCTTGAGTTAAGGTTCTTGGGTTTACCTTAGATTAGAATTAGTGATTAGTTTAGTATAAAATTCACTCTTGACTTGGCTAAATAATAGTTAAAGGGTAATTACTAGTAGCTGCACATTGATCCCTAGGACGATATCCGAGTTAGATGCTATACTACACGATAGGTGCAATGCCTTGTGTGTAGGGGTGTTCACGGTTCGGTTAACCGGTCCGTGGCCTTATTTTCTGATCCTAACCGTAATAATCGGATTTTCAATATCCTGATCCTAAACCTATCCATTATGAACGGTGAACCGCTTTAACGGTTAACCGTTTTTTCGGTTAATTTTTTCGGTTTTCGGTTTTTAACCGTTTGACATAATGGTTATGCAAATTTTGCAATTAACTATACTTTTCAATATGTCCGTAAAAATAATTAGAATATTTTTTTTGTATAATTATATTAAAAACTATAAATTAAGAATGCAAGACATGTAAAATAGTTATTAATATATATCGGTGTCATCAAGATAATAATCATAATAGCTTTTTACTCATGTGTTCTTATCAACCTCGATCAATTAAGCTCAATACAAAATCTCAATCAAATACCACCATTCTAATTTTCAAACATATATGCATTTGTTTATTTTTATCTGAATTATTCACTTTAACATAATTCATATTGATAATACTAAAAAAAATAATTATATGGTTATATTATAAATTATATATATAATTACGGATCGTTAACCGAATCCATCGGTTTCTAGAATCTAAAAACCGAAACCGAAACCGAAACCGAAAACAGGAAAAATTAAAAATGCTAATCCTAAACCGAAACCGATGGATCGGTTAACCACTTTTTTTGGATTGGTTTCTCGGTTTCGGTTCGATTATCCTAAACATTCGGTTTTTTTGTACGCCCCTACTTGTGTGGATCTAGAATTTACAAGATTATAAATTTTAAAACTTAAAGATTCGACACATCAGTTTTTGGTGCCGTTGCCGGGATCAAAGCAATATTAGGAAAGCCTTAGTAGCTATTTCTTTAGTCTTTTCTTTTCTTTTGTTTCTTCTTTTTCTTTTCCTTCTTTCTTTGTTTTATTTTTTTTTTTCTCTTTTTCTTAAGGAATTAATTGTGGAATCCTAATCTTGTGTGTCTCTTTTGCAGTGTATGACCAGGAGTTCTTCCTCATCTACAACTCCATTAAATCCTGAGATCGAGAGGATACTCACAAGGCTCAGAAGGAATACAAGTGCCAACACTTCTGGACAAGCAGATATTGAGGAAAGAACACTGGATTTGAGGGCGAAGAGCATTTGGGTTTGGAAGACTTAGACGAGAACAGCATTAATCCAAATCTAACAAGAGGAACAAAAGGAGAACATCAACGAGAAATCAACATGGCGGACCCTAATGCGCTAAGAACAAATATGGATTATGCAAGACTTCTCTTCAAGGCACTGCTCCAACACTTGTGAAACCCCCAATTGGGGCAAACAATTTTGAGATCAAGGGGACCGTGCTTCAACTTCTACAACAATATTGTTAGTTTGATGGACTACCAAATGAAGATCCCCACTCTCACATCCAAACATTTCTGGAGATATGTGAGACCTGCAAGATGAATGGAGTGGATGATGATGCCATTCGTACTAGACTATTCCCTTTTTTCTTTGAGAGGGAAAGCAAAAATTTGGCTTACATCATTGGGACCAGGAGCATTTACCACATGGGAGGAAACAGTGAAGCAGTTTTTGGACAACTACTTTCCACGTTGCAAAACTGCTAAGCTCCGGAATGATATCTCATCCTTTGGCCAAAATGATTCTGAGACTCTATTTGATGCTTGGCAACGATGGAAAGAGCTTCTTAGAAGATGTCCTCATCACCAAATTCCACCATGGTTGCAAGTTCAAACATTTTATAATGGGTTGAATCAAATCACTCGCTAGCTTATTGATGCATCTGCCGATGGTACTCTGAATTCAAAGACCCCAGAAGAATCCCTTAAATTGTTTGAGGAAATGGCTAGAAACAATTATCAATGGGGAAACAACCGGGGGAAGCAAAGAGCTACTGGGGTGTATGAGGTAGATATGCTTACCTCTTTGGTCGCTAAGATGGATGCCCTTGGTACTCAAGTTATGAGCATCAAGAATCAACAACAATCACCACAATCACAGTTTTACCATGAAGGGATGTTTGATGGTGGTTATCATCCAGAGCAACCTGAGCAAGTGGACTACTTGGGGAATCAAAACAGGCAACAAAATAACTCGTTCAGCAGTACCTACAACCCAGGATGGAGGAATCACCCTAATTTCTCCTGGAGTAACCAAAATGCTCAAAGGCAAAATTTTCCACTAGGGTTTCAAAGGCCACAGATGCTTCCATACCAGCAGTTGCCATCATCATCATCAAATCCACAACCCCAGCCTGAGAAGAAATCCAACTTGGAGGAATTACTTAACCAATTTATACAAAGCTCAGATGCAAGGCATAGGAATCAAGAAGCCTCAATTCACAACTTGGAAAAACAAATTGGCCAGCTAGCCAAGATGTTTTCAGAAAGGCAAGTACGCCCTCTCCCGAGCAATACTGAGAACAATCCTAAGGAGCAAGCTAAGGCTATTAGCCTGCGAAGCGGCAAAGAGTTGCTAAGTAAAAGTGGAGAGACACCTACAGTAGTGCCTGAGAAGGCATGTGAGGAAGGTCAAAGTGCTGAGAAGGAGGTCTCCTCACCAATGGAGAAACAACCCCCACTTGTAAAAGAATACACACCAAGGATACCATATCCTACCCGGTTGAACCAAAGCAAGGACAATGAGCAGTTTGGGAAATTCTTATATCTGTTCAAGCAACTCCACATCAACATTCCATTTGTGGAAGCCCTCTCTCAAATGCCCAAATATGCTATGTTCCTCAAGGAACTCCTTTCAAACAAGCGAAAGTTAGAAGACGTGTCAACTGTGGAGATCGAAGCAAATTGCTCCTCAATCATTCAGAACAAGCTGCCTCCTAAACTGAAGGATCCCAGAAGCTTCATCATACCATGTAAGGTAGGAGAGCTATGTGTGGAGAAAGCTCTAGCAGACTTGGGGGTAAGTATTAACTTGATGCCCTACTCATTTTTCCAAAAATTGGGTTTGGCGGACCACACCAACTCGCATGAGTCTTCAACTAACGGACCGTTCGGTGAAAATCCCTAGAGGAGTCATTGAGTATGTGCTAGTAAAGGTTGCCAATTTTATTTATTTTGTGGACTTTGTTGTGCTTGATATTGATGACGAGGGAGATGTTCCATTAATTTTGGGTCGGCCTTTCTTAGCAACCGCGAGAGCTGTTATTGATGTGGAGGAGGGGAAGCTAACTCTCAGGGTAGGAGATGAGGAGCTTGTGGTTACTGTGGCTGCAGCATTGAAGAAGCCTATGAGATCGGATGATTCGTGCTATTATATTGATATTATTGATTCTTCAGTGGCTGAACATGCAGAAGAGATACTTTCACGAGACAAGGTAGAATTGAGCTTGGTTTCCGACAAGGGGAAGGAATTAATAGATCTTGAAGTGGACGAGATCGTGAGAGAGTTAGATATTGCTGAAGAATTCTTGCCCATAAAGGGGTTTGAGGAATTTGAGCTTGATAGTGAGAGGCGGTTGAGATCATCGATCGAGGAACCACCTATACTCAAATTGAAACAATTGCCAGAACACCTTGAATATGCATTCTTGGAGGAAAATTCTAAACTTCCTGTGATCATTGCTTCGGCACTGTCAAGTGAGTATAAGCAGCAGTTATTGAAAGTTCTCAAAGCACATAAATGTGCTATCGCCTAGAAGATAGAGGACATAAAGGGTATCAATCCGTCTTTTTGCACGCATAAAATTTTATTGGACAAAGGATTTAAGCCAGTCGTTCAACCTCAAAGACGACTAAATCCTAACATGAAGGAAGTAGTGAAGAAAGAAGTCATCAAAGTTCTAGATGCCGGCTTGATATACCCGATTTCTGATAGTACTTGGGTGAGCCCAACCCAAGTAGTGCCTAAAAAGGGGGGAATGAATGTGGTCCCTAATGAAAGAAATGAACTTGTTCCCATGAGGACAGTTACTAGTTAGCGTGTGTGCATTGATTATAGAAAATTGAATGAAGCCACCAGGAAGGATCATTTTCCCTTGCCCTTCATTGATCAGATGCTAGAAAGGCTTGCAGGGCACATGTATTACTGTTACCTGGATGGGATGTTGGGGTACTTTCAAATTCCTATTGCTCCAGAGGACCAAGAGAAGACTACATTTACATGTCCTTATGGCACTTACGCTTATAGACGAATGCCCTTCGAACTTTGTAATGCACCTGCCACATTTCAACGATGCATGTTGAGTGTTTTTGAAGATCTGGTTGAAGACATAATGGAAGTGTTCATGGATGATTTCTCAGTCTTTGGAGACTCATTTGAACAATATTTAGCTAATTTGGAGAAAGTCTTGATCCGATGTGAGGAAACCAATCTAGTGCTAAATTGGGAAAAGTGCCACTTCATGTGCACAGAAGGCATAGTACTTGGGCACAAAATTTCGCAGAGAAGGATTGAAGTGGATAAGGCCAAGGTAGAGATCATTGCAAGACTGCCACCTCCAACATCTGTAAGAGCTATTCGTAGTTTTCTGGGACATGCAGGTTTCTATAGAAGGTTCATCAAGGACTTCTCCAAAATCGCCCGGCCTCTTACTAGGCTTTTGGAGAACGATGTGGTGTTTGAGTTCGATCAAGATTGTTTAGAAGCCTTTAGATTGCTGAAGGAGAAATTGACTCAAGCTCCCATCATGATTGCTCCTAATTGGGATCTTCCATTCGAGCTCATGTGTGATGCGAGTGACTTCGCAGTTGGGGCGGTTCTTGGCCAAAGACATGATAAGCACTTTAGGCCCATTCACTATGCCAGTAGAACTTTGAACCGTGCACAAGAGAACTATACTACTACTGAAAAGGAGTTATTGGCGGTGGTCTTCGCCTTTGATAAGTTTCGACCCTACCTTGTATTGTCGAAGGTTATTGTGTATACTGATCATTCGGCCCTTAAATTTTTATTATCCAAGACTGATGCAAAACCAAGACTGATTCGATGGATATTGCTCCTACAAGAGTTCGATCTGGAAATTCATGATAAGAGAGGTTCGAAAACTTGGCGGCTGATCATTTATCAAGGCTAGAAGATCCACACCGAGGTGAATTGGGAGAGGATGACATAAATGACCGATTTCCTGAAGAAAGGTTGTATGCAGTTTATCAACTTTTGAGTTTGGCATCACGGAGCCACCTTGGTTTGCTGATATAGCAAACTATCTTGTTGCACGAGTTCCCTAGTGAATTGAATTATCATGCAAGAAAAAAGTTCTTCTCAGATCTCAAGCACTATTATTGGGAAGACCATTTCTATTTCGGGTTTGTGCGGATCAGATAATTCGTCGTTGTGTGTCTCATGCTGAAGGGTGGAAAATTCTAGGGATTGTCATTCGGGCCCTGTTGGTGGCCACTATGGTGCAAATCGTACTGCCCACAAGGTTTGGAGGCCGGTTTTTATTGGCCATCTATATTTAGAGATGCGCACCATCTAGTCTCTCTTTGTGATCGATGCCAAAGAGTGGGAACTACATCAAGAAGAGATGAAATGCCACAAAACTACATTCTAGGATGTGAAGTTTTCGACTTGTGGGGCATAGATTTTGTTGGTCCACTTCCACCATCCTACGGGAACAAGTATATACTTGTAGCAGTGGATTATGTCTCGAAATGGGTGGAAGCTCAGGCTTTACCCACAACGACAAGAGTGGTATGCAAGTTCCTGAGGAAGTTATTTGCCCGGTTTGGAACCCCTAGAGCTATTATTAGTGATAGGGGGACACATTTTTGTAATGCCAAATGGATAGGATCTTGAAGAGATATGGGGTGACACATCGCATAGCAACTGCTTATCACCCACAGACTAGTGGGCAAGTAGAAGTGACCAACAGAGCTCAAGAGGATTCTTGAGAAGACAGTGAGCCACCACAGGAAGGATTGGGCCGATAAGCTTGATGATGCCCTTTGGCATATCGGACTGCATACAAAACACCACTTGGGACCACCCCTATAGATTGGTGTATGGGAAAGCATGCCACTTGCCAGTTGAAGTCGAACGAGCCTATTGGGCAATCAAGCAAGTGAACTTCGATTTGGGTGCATCTGGGTCACAAAGGAAGTTTCAACTTAATGAGCTACGAGTGGAGGCTATTGGCCTATGAGAATATGAGACTTATAAGGAGAAGACCAAGAGATTTCATGATGCACATATCCGTCACCCGAAGAAGTTCCAAGTAGGGGACCAAGTTCTCTTATTCAATGCCAGGTTGAAGCTTTTCCCTGGCAAGCTGAAGTCCAGGTGGTCGGGTCCCTATCTGGTCAAACAAATATTCCCACATGGAGCTGTGGAGTTAGAGCACCCGGAACACGGTACTTTCAAGGTGAATGGCCAAAGAGTGAAGCTTTACATGGGTAATAGCCCGAAATTTGAAGGCCGAGAGGAGTTTCGACTCCAACCACCAGCTAACTAACTTTGTTTAGTTCCTTTGTAAATAGCTTTTTCTCTTTTCTCTTTTCCTTTTGTTTTGTTTCTTTTGGATTTACTTAATTCTGCAGTTTTTGGGGCAACTCCATGAAGAAATGGTGTTCTTGAGTTAAGTGTGGGGAAAAAGCTTCCCAATTATGAATCAAAGGACACAAACACTTTTCAAGTGTTGCAGGTAAGTCATCCTCCTCAAGTACTTTCATGAAAATCACTTTTCGAAAGATTTTTCCGAGCACAAAAATTTTTCCAGTATACACTACCCCTACATGACTCATGTATGTGTAATGGTAGTGTATCAATTTTTCCAACAATCTGTGGAGTCACAAGCTGTTCTACACGACTTGTGTATGGGTAGTGCATGTTGTGTGAAAAATTTTAACAATCTGTGGAGTCACTAGTGGTACTACACGACCGTGTAGGGGTCGTGTATGTACATTTCCTAATCTGTGGAGTCACGAGTCCCCCTACACGGGTCGTGTAGGGGCCGTGTACAAAAATTCCACAAGCTGTGGACTCACTAGTGGGACTACACGACCCGTGTAGGGGTCGTGTATGTCCATTTTGCAATCTGTGGAGTCACGAGTCCCCCTACACGGGTCGTGTAGGGGTCGTGTACTCATTAAAAACTCCTCCACTATATAAGCTACACACTCGTGCACCAGCTCATTCCTCCTCCATCACGCGCGTAATCCTCATTTCCTCTCGTCACGAACACATCCCTCCCCCACGCACTTTCATCTTCATCTCCATCTCCTCCAAGTGCCAAATCGCCCCAAGAAAGGTATGATTTCCTTCCTTCCTCTATTCCTTGCATGTTCTCCACGAAAATAAGCTAATGGCAAAGGTGTAGTTGGATTTTTTTACCTAGAAATGGATTTGGATGGTTGTTAGGGTTGATTCTTGTTGTATATAGTACATGCTTGGTGTAGTGATTTAACTCTAAAGTTCCTTAGATCTTACATGCATTGGTAGATTCAACTAATCTAGGGTTTATGTGAACTTTTCAAGTGTTGTATAAATTAGGGCTTTTGCAATTTTCATGAAATTAACTACTTCTTAAGCGTGTTGGGCTGTTTATTTTATTAAAATCCATGAAAAATTTGTCAATTGCAAAATTAGGGTTCTTGTGCAAAATTGGGGCTTTTGAAGGAATTGAAGGAATTTTTGAAAACTAATGCACAATAATGGGTAAATGGTGATTAAGATGATCAAGATGAGTTTTTGTGCACAAGAATTGAATTTTTCAAAATTTGGGTTGTACACTACCCTACACGACTCGTGTACACTTACTAGTGTATGCACAGATTATGTGAAACATGTACCTATTCATGTCAATTGCACTCCAAAGCTTTGGTACTTGTATTCTATGAGTGTAGGGTCTGTTAGTGCTTTATTATGTCAATTTTAGATCGAGTTTACCCACTTTTTCTCAACCATTGTGTGATCTTTTCTTGCAGGGATGGCAAGACCCAAACAACCAATTAGAAGACCCGGTCCGTCCCGATGCACATCAAAAGCTCAGTCTACCCAATCCCCACCTACATCGACGAAGAGACAAAAAGTATCACAACCACAACCACGACCAAGACCTGCTACTCTACTTTCTGAAACTCCTTGGGCTAAGACAAAACTGGGCGGTTTGAGCACAAATCCTTTGGAGCTCACAGATTCTTAGATTGGAGTATGCTGGCAGATTATGGGAAGCGGGAGGAGATTAAGGAGATGTTGTCCATTGGGCCATGGAGGAAATTGTTTGCCATACACACTGCTGCCTATAGGGACATCACTATGGAGGTGTTGGCCACTTTGAAACTTACAGAAAAGCGTGGGCGGTCGATAGTGGATGATGTTCTGACTTTCCAAGCCTTTAAAGTGGTACATACATTACTCTGGCTGACTTTTGTTTACATGGGCCTGTATACCAAGGAGGAAGTTGAGACAGATGAATTTCGCGCACTTCCTATTGGACTACCAAGAGGTGGAACCTCAAGAAGTCTGGCAAGAGTTGTGTCAAAGCAATCTGAAATATGAGCCATCAAGATCAAAAGCCTCTTGCATTGTGGATGACAATCTGAAGATCATTCACCACATCCTTGCTCATACCATTGAAGCAAGGAAAAGTAGCAATAGTGTGGTGAATAATTTTGAACTGGGGCATCTATACAGCATTGCCAACAAGCATAAGATTAATGTTGGTGTTGAATTGGCCCACTTTATCATTCGCCAAGCTACTGATCCCCGCACTAAGGGAATCTTTTGCGGAGGCTACATCACCCAGTTGTTGCATGGAATGAAGATTTGGGAAGAACCCTCCAATGAAGCAATCAAGGTAGAGGTCAAGCAAGTACTAGATGGCCCTTTTGTCTGATCTCGATTAGCGAGTACGTAGGCACTAATAAAATTAGAAAAAATATATTTTGTTTTGATAGTTTGAAATAATCATTTTGTACATATTATAAGTTTTTTTTTTTAAAAGGAAAAATACAAATGTTTGTTGATATTTAAATCCTAAGAAAAATACATAAAAAAAAAATGCATGATTAAACTTGTAGATATTTGTTTTATAAATGTTTTGTTTGAATTTTTTAGTATAGAAAAGGATAAATTCTAAATTTTAAATTTAAAGTGGTAACCGCTTAGGTTTTAATAGGTTAGCCCCCGAACTCAGATATCTGGTATTTTTAAAATTTGATTTTTAAATCAAACTTTTCGCAGACTAGTGGCTAAGTTAGGATTAACCGACCCATTAATCCTGGCTTTCATTTTTTCCCGATTTATATCGGGTGGCGACTCTAAAAAGTTTTCAAAAATTAAAATTTCTTTTAACCCCTAGTCGAGGATTCATGTTAAATGGGTTAGGGTTTAATATGAATCGGGTTAGGAGAAATGAACCGGATGATTTTCAAAATCCAGGCTCGACAGCTTGGCGACTCCACTGGGGACTCGCTTATTTTTTTAAGAGGGCTAGCCACTTAAGTTTAAAATTTAAAATTTATCCTTTATTTTTGTATATGTATAATTATATGTTTGTATGTGTTTTTGTATATATGTCTGTGATTTAGATTTTAAATTAGTTCATTTCACTTGCATGTGCATTTGCATGTATGCACACAATGTGTGCTAGATACGGTCGAACCCAGGCCGTCTTAAGAGCCTAAGCGAGGAGTTCGAAGTAAGGTCCGGGGGCTGTGGTTTCCACCCTCTAGATCAAGAAAAGACTCCCACTCCGGTTTAGCCTTATGATTTGCTAGACCGGGGAACCTATAGAACCTTACCAAATCATGCATTCATTCATGGGATTTGACCAATTTTTTTCAAAAAAATGGAGTTGTAAATTTTTTTAAAAAAAAAATTTAGGATTTGTCTCCTAATAGGGTCTTTATAAATCCTCAGGAAATGATTTCCTCGAGTTCGGACAGTAGCGATAGCCTATGGGCTCGTCTCATCAAGGAACCCCGAGTAGAGACTTTCAAGGATCCAATGCTGTTACTGGACCGATGGTTGGTCAGTTTTGACCCCGATCAACAATCATTCATTAAGGATAGGTTGGGCCCGATCCTCAATTTACCTAAGGTCCAAGTTCCATTTACCATGTTTCGAGCCCTTGTTCATCTCTGGGAACCCAATGAAGTGGCATTCCGTCTAGGTCAACACGTGCTAAGTCCTACCATTGAAGAATATGCTAGGTTGCTTCAAGCCCCACCCACTTCCGAAGGGATCTATGTACCAAGCCTTACTCAAAGTCCGATCCGCATCATTTCAGAATTTTTGGGATTAAAAAGAGAAGCAGTAATTGAAGCCATGAAGGGTTGCAATGAATTCTCCATCCGATTAACTACTTTGATGGATTGGTTTGGAAACTTTGACAATTACATAAGCAACCGAGATTCCTTTACGGTATCAGTTGTGACCTGGAATGAAAATCGGGTTAATGCTTTCATAGTGGCTGCTTTTGCTACCATACTCTTTCCACATGGGAACCTGTTCATTCACTTCCGAGTCATCGAGCTTGTAGCACAATATCTAACTGGCAAGTCATATGTTCCCGCCCTTCTAGCAGAACAAATCAGAAGTTGAATCACATCAAGTCTAAGGGCAGGGGCAGTTTCAAGGCAAGCATGCATCTGTTGATGGTTTGGTTCGCTAGTCACACCAAGTACTACGGAAAAGATCTAGCTAATGGGTCCCTTATCGCCCGAATTATGATCTCATCCAGTCTTTTGCTGAACGGGTCCATATGGAAGACAATGAGCCTTTCTGGTCTATACTTGCAATATTTGAAGACATGAGACCTGAAGACTTTATGTGGCAAGCCCGTTGGTTTAAGTGTCCCGTTGCTATCTTAAGTTGCAAGAAATACCTAACTGTGCCTCTGATTGGAATCACTGGCTGTACGGCTATTACCCCTCAAGTGTTATCCGACAATATGGCATGCTACAAGACATTACTGTCAAGCCAGAGTTGGGACGAGTTATTCTCGACTATATGGATCCAACCATGACTCAGATAGCAAAGCAGTCCAAGGTAAACCAAATAAAAGCCATCTGGGATGATAGAGAAATCAAGCCAGTTTTCGAAGTCGAGCCAGAAAATAAAGTGACTCGGGATTATAGAGCAACCAGGTGGTACATAGCCAATCAAATGAAGAAGAATAAGGACATCCAATATGAAGCTCCTAACATTCTTGAACCAGCACCACCTGAACCTGATCATGAAATGATTGCTTACATGGAAATGGTTTCAGCTCGACTTGAAGTCTGTCATCGGGATTATCTGCAAAGAGATAGAGAGATGATTGACCGCTTGGAAAAAGCTCACAATAGGATTGTACTGTTAGAGGATGAATTGAAGAAAGCTCGAAAAAGGACTCAACTACTTGAGGATCAAATCATCTGCCCTGCCAAGACTAGAAGACTAGTTTAGAAGTCCTAAGTTTAGTTTTAGCAATTAAGGTTCTTGAACTTTTAGTATAGTAATTTAACTTTGTATGAAATATTGTTACAACTCCAATAAATGTGTTTATCAAATTTTGATGGTCATTATCCCCATTTGCATTCATATTTGCATCCTTGTGTTTGTATGTTAGTATTCTTATCTTCTTACTTCTTACGGTCCAGTTACGAATCAAGTCTAGCGAATCCAAAGTCCTGAAAGATAGCTTCCAAACCAGTTAGAAGTCCCATTTATACTAGATCACGAGCAAAGATGGCTAGTACCGGGAACACTACCCCTGATCAGACCACTGAACAGAGACTCAATGCCATGGAACAAACCCTGCTTAGAATTACCGAACAAATGCAGACCCTTACTCAGAATGTTACCCAGTCCAAGACCCCTATAGCATCTGAAGAATCTTCCGGGGAACAGAAAGGAAAAGAAATCATGCAGCAACCAGTCAACGTTGATGATTCCCACACTGAGTTCAATATGTCCGAGCTAAAGAAAGAACTTGAAGCCCAAGCCAGACATGGAGAAGAAACTGTTTGAAAAGATGAAGGCATTTGACGGCTTTGATCAGACTGCGATTTTAAGCCTGCCACAATTTGAGGAAGGTGCTTTTCCTGAAAAATTTAAGGCACCCGAGTTCGAAAAATATGATGGAACTGGCTGTCCTAACATGCACACAAGATTATATGTACGACGTATGGGGCAGTATGCCAAATTTGATAAACTAATGGTACAGACCTTTCAAGATAGCCTTACTGGTCCAGCATTAGCCTGGTATGCCCAATTGGACTCACAAGAAATTGATACTTGGGATAAATTAGCCAGGGCATTTTTCAACCAATACAAGTTCAATATCGAAATGGCACCCTCGGTCTGGGATTTGAGTACTATGAAGAAGAAGAAAGATGAAGCTTTCAAGGAATATGCTCAGCGATGGAGAGCTTTAGCTGCAAGAATCACCAATCCGATGCCTGAAAAGGATCTCACTTTTACTTTCATCAACACACTAGAAGAGCCATTCTTTTCTCATCTCATAGGGCATGCGTCAGCAAGTTTTTCAGAGGTGGTAGTAGCCGGATGCAGAATTGAGAATGCTATCTCAGCCGGAAAGCTGCAAGTAGAAAAGAAATATACAGCACCTAAAAATGTCACGTACAAAGGAAAGGATTCGACTGTCGGTATGGTCAATATCTCAAGTTCAGCAAACCCTACTAAATCCATAGTCCTGCCGACCAATCAAGGTCAAAGTCAACAAAGGGTTGTTTCGAATCAACAATCAAGGCCTAACCGACGCAATTTTACTCCAATACCGGTTCCACTCAGCCAAGTGTGGGCTAAATTGAGAGCCGATAATCTGATTGGCTTTGAAGTACCCAGAGATGATTATAAGCCCAAGAACTACAACCCTGATTTAAAATGTGAATATCACATGGGGCAAATCGGGCACTCCACTGATTATTGTTGGAGACTCAAACATAAGATTCAAGATCTTATTGATGCAAAGACCATCCAATTAGACTTTGTGGAGCCTCCAAATGTTTCTACTAATCCATTGCCAAATCATGGGTCGGTTATTAATATGATCACTGCCGAAGCGCCGGACCCAGAAGTCAACTTGGATGAATTGCCTATCACCATAGAACAAGTGGCATGGAATCTCCGCCAAATGGGGCATTTACCCTATATCAATCTGAGAGATCGCACAAAAACCAGACCAGCCATTTACAACTTGTTGCAAAATGGAATCATAAAGAAAGAAGATATCATGGAAATGCTGGTCCCAAAGCCAAGAAAGTCAAGCACACAGGCAGAATTATGGGCAAGATACCAAGCTGGAGACCCAACTGTCGGAACTCTAGGAGATGATGGAAAGTACCAATATCTGGTTGACTATTGGTTTGAACCACGCGTATATGCCGATGCTCCTCCACTGGATGGGGATCAGAGTCTGAAGATGAAGAAAAGCCTGTACCTGAAGATGAAGAAAAGCCTGTACCAGAGAAAGAAGAAAAATTTGTTGGCATGATCACATGTGAACCGAAGTTAATCAAATTTGAGATGAACAACAGTAAAGAGGGCAACTGTCTCGAAGCCTAGAAGTTATACTTTTCAAATCCCAATTGCTGTAAAGGATTACAAAGCTGCCCCATTTGATTACCAGACAGTTAATCACTTCTATGATTGGTGGGCTTACACGTTCGGGAAGACTTTATGAACCAACTGCAAAGAAGGTGACCATGGATTCATCGCCGCCGCCGAATGATGAAGAAAAGAAGGAAGATGAGAAAGCAATATTGGCTAAACTCATGAAGGCAAGTGAATTCAAAGTAGTTGAACAACTAGTCAAGACACCAGCCCAAATATCACTCATGGGTTTGTTAATTAGCTCTGATATTCACCGTGAGGCCTTGTTCAAGGTTCTCAAAGAAGTAAAAGTTCCAGAGAATGTGACAGAAAAAACCTTGGAACATATCATTAATTCTGTCTTTGCAAATGAGCAAATTAGCTTCTCATCTGAAGAATTAGAAGAGGAAGGTGGCCAACATAATAAAGCTCTTTTTATTGTTGTCAAAAGCAATGGTAGAATCGTCTCCCGAGTGCTTATTGACAATGGATCTTCTCTAATGTATGCCCCCTGGCTACTCTGAATTTGTTGGAAGTAGACCCGTCAAATATCAAGCCAAGTCCTACTGTAGTACGAGCATTTGATGGATCAAAGAAGGAAATAATTGGAGAAGTGGAATTAGAGGTCACTATTGGGCCTCAAACTTTCCTAATTCCTTTTCAAGTGATAGATATCCCAAGAACATTTAATTTGTTGCTTGGAAGGCCATGGATTCATGCAGCAAGAGCAATACCCTCAAGCTTGCACCAGAGGGTTAAATTTGTAGCAAATGGCCAACTTGTTACCGTTATGGGAGAACAAGATTATGCCATCTATCAAGAAACGGCTATTCCATACATTGGAAAAGGAAGAAGAAGACTTCGGGCTCCAAATATTTGAAGAAGTCTGTGTAATAAATGAAGAGAAAGAAGCTCATATAGGAACTTTTGGCTTAGGATATTCTCCTACTCAAACAGAGGTAGCAGACATGAAGAATAAGATGAGAACAAGGAAACTTAATAAAGAATATGATCCAGACATCGAGATTCCGCACATCAGAAGCTCCTTTCCAAAGCCTCATCATGTCCAGAAGACAGATGACTCCAAGGAAGATGATCCACCCAAGAAGATAGCTTTGAAGAATTGGTTTTCCATACCTTGTGCTAGTTTTAATTTTCTTAAGTAAGGACCGATATTAGATTGCGTTTTGTATTTTTCTGCTTTATGTGTTGCTCAAATAAGTGTACTTAAACACCATTTCAAATTTAATAAAATTCTTTTGTGTTTTTCCATATTCTTATTCTTTCCCCATTCATATTCTACCAGATCCGACTTTTGTAATGAGATTCCGGGATATCTCGCGTCTGTAAATACTGAAAATATCGATATCACCTCCAACCCTACTGGGTTAGTCGTTGAAGATGATATCGATTATCAATTGAAAACACAAGAAAATTGGCAAAACTTTGATCATGAAAGGATTGAAACCCCTGAACCCACTAAATTGGTTAATTTGGGAACAAGTGAAGATCCTAGGAATTTGAGAATTGGGGGTAAATTGCCAGAAGACACAACACAGGGTTTGATTAAGTTACTAGCAGAGTATTTGGATGTTTTTGCATGGTCATATAGTGATATGCCCGGTTTAGATCCGTCAATTGTGGTCCATAAATTGCCAACCAAAGAAGGCATTAAGCCTAAGAAGCAAAAACTAAGGCGATTTAGACCCGATTTGCTACTTAAAATTAAAGATGAGGTCAAGAAGTTACTCGAAGTTGGATTCATTGAAGTTTCGGATTACTCAGATTGGGTATCAAACATAGTACCAGTACTTAAGAAAAATGGGAAACTTAGAATCTGTGTGGACTTTAGAGACTTGAATCAAGCGACCCCAAAAGATAATTTCCCGTTGCCACATATTGATGTCTTGGTAGACAATACAGCTGGAAACCATCTATTCTCATTTATGGATGGATTTTCGGGATACAATCAAATATTGATGGCCGAAGAGGACAAAGTCAAAACCACATTTGTCACAGCCTGGGGAACTTTTTGCTATAAGGTCATGCCATTTGGTCTCAAGAATGCCGGAGCAACTTATCAGCGAGCAATGCAACCATATTGCATGACATGATGCATAGAGAGGTGGAAGTATATGTTGATGACATGATTGCCAAATCAAAAGAAGGAGAAGATCATGTGAAGTATTAAGGAAACTTTTTGAAAGATTGAGAAAGTTTCAATTAAAATTAAACCCAGAAAAATGCATTTTTGGAGTAACTTCTGGGAAACTATTGGGATTTGTGATCAGTCAAAGAGGAATAGAAATTGATCCTGATAGAGTCAAAGATTGTTATTATATTTTTGTTATGATATATATATTGAATATGTTCTGTACATATGTGATGATTATTGAATTTTGAAAAATAATAAATTATTAATAGATTTTTTAAACCAAAATTGTTGTTGAATAATAAAGATAAAAATTGTTTTTTTTTAAATCATGATATTAATTAAGTTTTTATCAAAATTATCTTTATAAATTTGCTATAAAGATAATACTCAAAGTTTTCAAAATTGATTTTCATGTAGCATTAAATTAGCCATGAATTATCATAAATTGTTTTTTTTTAGAAAAAATGATTTTTAGACTTAGAAAAATATATTTTTTATGAAATAAAATTCAATTGATTAGATCATAGGATCATCAAAATTGGTTTTCATAAAAATTCAAAATTTAATAAACTTAAAGTGAGAATATTTTAAAAATATAAAATTGATCAACAAACTAAGTTCTTTATAAAAGAACTACGTTTTGTCTGATCTCGATTAGCGAGCACGTAGGCACCTACGGGGCGACAATAAAATTAGAAAAAATATATTTTGTTTTGATAGTTTGAAATAATCATTTTGTACATATTATAATTTTTTTTTTTTTGAAAAGGAAAAATACGAATGTTTGTTGATATTTAAATCC
This sequence comes from Combretum micranthum, assembly GCA_024138025.1. NCBI lineage: Eukaryota > Viridiplantae > Streptophyta > Magnoliopsida > Myrtales > Combretaceae > Combretum > Combretum micranthum. Next base: position 17,058 of record JAMXBD010005270.1, read on the forward strand.
TAAGAAAAAATACATAAAAATAAAAATGCATGATTAAACTTGTAGATATTTGTTTTATAAATGTTTTGTTTGAATTTTTTAGTATAGAAGAGGATAAATTCTAAATTTTAAATTTAAAGTGGTAACCGCTTAGGTTTTAATAGGTTAGCCCCCGAACTCAGATATCTGGTATTTTTAAAAATTTGATTTTTAAATCAAACTTTTCGCAGACTAGTGGCTAATTAGGATTAACCGACCCATTAATCCTGGCTTTCATTTTTCTCGATTTATATCGGGTGGCGACTCTAAAAAGTTTCAAAAATTAAAATTTCTTTTAACCCCCAGTCGAGGATTCATGTTAAATGGTTAGGGTTTAATATGAATCGGGTTAGGAGAAATGAACCGATGATTTTCAAAATCCAGGCTCGACACACATCATACTTTATATATTATTACTTTTCTTTGCAAAAATTAAATTTTTATTACATCTTCTCTCTCCCTCCCTCTCTTTGCCATCCACTCCTCTCTCTCCTTCCCTCCATTTCTTTTTCTTTTTCTTTTATGTAACAAACTCTAAATTTCCCTCCATATTTATCCATAAATACCTTCTTTCCCTCTACTACTTTACACACTCATTTACCATAACAAAACTCTCCTAAAATCACTCCTCAAATCATTTCTCCATAACTCCTCTCTATCAAGACTCTCTCCAACCAAATTCTTCCAAAATCCTTCTCTACACATAAACCATTTACCACATACCACTACCCACATAATCCTACATCTATCATCTTCATCCGTCAACATAAACACATTTTAGATAAACACTTCCTACTATTATTTTTCCATGTCATGCAACTTAGCATGACTATGGTGTTATTTCTCAAAAACTGATGTGAGTTGTAAAAGGAATAACATGTTCATGTTTTGTTTTTGCACATGCCAAGAATTCCAATTTTGTTATTTTGTTAATATTATGTTATTATGTTGTTATTATTGTTATTCTCATAATCTAATATTCTATATATATATATATATATTATATCTATATTTATTATAGCCTAAATGCTCACTAACTTGCTTTTATTATCATTATTGCTCTTATTATTATAATTTTCCCTTCCTTCCTTTCTTTTTTCTTTTAGGACTAGTCTATTCTTAGTCTCAGGAAGCCTTGATGAAGTTAAGACTCCTAATACTTGATCGGATTGCCTTGATGAAGCTAAGGTTCCCAATACATGACCAGGTTACCTTGATGAAACTAAGGTTCCCAATACTTGAATCTCTTATTTTGCTTTTTTTTTTTTTTTAATAATCTTTCTTATATTATTATGTGACATTTTCATCTTTTCCATACTACATAATCATGTGCATGCATCATTATAATGATATTGTCTCAACAAATTTAAAGTGGAATGCTCTTTAATAAAGGAAAATGGAACAAGTGTATTGGGTTCTTTATTTTGTGCTAAGTGAAGGAATGTTCCAGGTTCTTTTAATATGTTATAGGTATGCGAGGTGGACGATGACCTGAAATTTCCTCTCTTACCGCAAACATATGTATTATCCAGGGACCCAAGCACCCGTTCGAAATGTACTGAGGTCTTTAATTTCTACTAGGTCCTAGGTTACTTCATATCTTCCAGGTCATCGTACACCTAAAACAAATCTAGAACATATTAAAAGAACCTAGGAAAGGAAATTCATTCTCCTATAATAGAATAAGGAACCCAGTAGGTTTCGAACATGTGCTACTATTGTTTGTCCTAGGTATTCACATGTGTTTTAGTTCATGTTACCTTGGTATGAGGTCCTAGGATGATACATATGTTCGCGGTAGGAGAGAAAATTCCAAGTCATCTTGCACATGGAGCAAATGTGAATACCTATAATATATTAAAAGATCATGGGACATTCCTTTACATAGCAAAAAATAAATAACCCGTTACATTTAGCCTAGGATCTAAAGCAAGTGTACCGTGTTTTTTATTTTGTGCTAGGTGAAGGAATGTCCTAGGATCTTTTAATATGTTATAGGTATTCACATCTGTTCTAGGTGGATGATGACTTGGAATTCCTCTCTTACTGTGGACATATGTATTATTGATAAGTGTCCAAAGACCCAAATTGTTGGTGCTATATTGGGCATATTTTATATGCTATTAGTTTAAATATTAAGGAAAAGAATCTTTATTGAGCTAATCTTTTGTTTCAGGGACAATCATCAAATAATCGAGCTTCTCAAGGGATTATCAAGGAAAGAAGCCAAGTTTTGGAGATTTTTGGAGCTTTTGCGGAGTTGTCACCCATACACTAGTGACATTCACACCATTAGTATACTTTTGGAGGAGCGTTTTTTGAAGAAATTTTGAAGATTTAGCCAAGAATCAAGGGTATACGACCTCTCATACACTAGTTGTGTACATTAGGTCGTGTACATGTGCCAACAAAGGAAAAAGACGCTACTTTAATGAGTACACGACCCCACGGGTCGTATAGGGGTCGTGTAGGCATTAATGTATATATATACGTGCCTTCTTGAGAAATTCATTCATTCATGGAATAGATCATTTTATCCCAGAACCCTAGGGACGCCTTTGGAGAGCTCTTGAAGGGGGAAAATCGTGCTTCCACTTGAAGATTCTCAACTACACATCTACAAGGGTTTTATCTTGATGATTTCTCCTTTTCTTCTTCCATTATGCTTATTATTTGTGTTGTTATCTTTCTATGGAAGAGTAGTTGTGTAACCCTAGGTTTGAGAAACCTAGCCTTCATGTAAAGA
>JAMXBD010005271.1:0-19805 GCA_024138025.1 Combretum micranthum
GTTGGCTGTAAATGGGTCTTCAAGACCAAGCGAGACTCAAAAGGCAACATTGAAAGATACAAGGCCAGACTTGTTGCCAAAGGTTATACTCAAAAAGATGTATTGACTATAAAGAGACCTTCTCTCCAGTTTCGAAGAAGGACTCCTAAAAAATTATTATGGCTTTGGGGCTCATTATAATCTAGAGCTTCACCAATGGATGTAAAAACCGCCTTTTTGAATGGTGACTTAGAAGAGAAGTTTATATGGACCAACCTGAGGGTTTTATAACCACAGGACATGAAAATTTGGTGTGTAAGTTACAGAAATCGATATAGGATTAAAACAAGCTTCCCGACAATGGTATATTAAGTCTAATAATACCATTACGTCATATGGTTTTGTAGAGAATACCGTTGTTCGGTGTATCTATATGAAGGTCAGAGTGAAGCAAGTTTATTATATTGGTGTTATATGTCGATGATATTCTTTTAGTGCTAATGACATGGTTTTGTTACATGATGTAAAGAAATTATCTCTAAAACTTTTGAAATAAAGATGTGGGTGAGGCATCTTATGTGATAGGAATAGAGATATTCCGTGATAGATCACAAGGATTGTTAGGATTGTCTCAGAAAGGCTATATCAATAAAGTGTTAGAGATATTTAGAATGAAAAATTGCTCTGCAGGAATAGTTGCAATTCAGAAAGGGGACAAATTCAGTAAATTGCAATGTCCAAAGAATGACTTGGAACGAAAATCAATGGAATCTATTCCCTATGCATCACTGGTTGGAAGTTTGATGTATGCACAAACAAGCACTTGGCCGGACATAAGTTTCGCTGTAGGAATGTTAGGCCGATATCAGAGTAATCCAGGATTTGATCATTAGAAAGCTGCAAAGAAAGTACTTAGGTACTTACAAGGTACCAAGGACTACATGCTTACATATAGGATCAAATCATCTTGAAGTAGTAGGATATTCGGATTCAGATTATGCTGGATGTGTAGACTCGAGGAAATCTACATTTGGTTACATGTTTCTGTTGGCTGGAGGAGCAGTTTCTTGGAAGAGTGGAAAGCAGTCAGTCATCGCTACTTCCACTATGGAACTGAATTTGTGCATGCTTTGAGGCCACTATTCATGCATTGTGGTTGCGGAACTTTGTCTTAAGGCTTGGATTAGTCGACAGTATAGCTAAGCCGTTAAGAATCTATTGTGATAATTCTGCAGCTGTTTTTCTTTTCTAAGAATGATAGGTATTCTAAAGGTGCGAAACATATGGATTTGAAATACTTGTCTGTTAAAGAAGAAGTACAAAACCAAAGAGTGTCAATTGAGCATATCGGTATTGACCTGATGATAGCGGATCCGTTAACTAAGGGTTTGCCACCGAAAACATTTATGGACATGTTGAACGGATGGGCATTATAGATAGGTCCTCATTGATTTGATATTTGATGTATATGTATATATATATACATATGGTTGTATTGCTCATATTGTTATGACATTTGTGAATTCAGTTTCAGTGTGGTTTTGCTTGCTTATTAGTTATCTACATCGAGTTGTATACAATTATTGTTTGTGAGATAACTAGTAGCCTAATTGGAGATAATGATTTTAAAGATTTTAATATTCCTCAATTAAGTTTCATGAATTATGATGTTCTTGTAATACATGGAAGGAATCACATCGTTAAATGGTGTGTGATCGCCATGATTCAGTCATTTAATTCAATCAAGAATTATGACTTGATGCATTCTAAATATGGTGCACACTTAATTGTTAGTGAATCATCAAGTCGTAACATGGACCGAGTAGGAGATTGTTAAATATTTTAACATTAGTGGTCCATGTGACTTAGAGTATGGCTTAATGTAAATGTCTAATATGATGATCATTTGGGCATAATAGTAATTTTAAAGTCATAGGATTTAAAATCCTTCCTCTCTTCCTAATTAAATATAATAGACAGAAAAGGAAAAAGGAAAACAACGTATCTTTTTCATTAGGGAAAAGGAAAACAACGTATCTTTTCCATAAAAGAAAAAGAAAACAACGTATCTTTTTCATTAGAGAATTTTCTACACCATAAAAAAAAAAAATCTAAAAGAAAAAGGGTAGAGTAGGAGAAATCATCAAGACAAAGTTCATGACAGATTTTCTTCTTTCGACTGGAAATCAAAAGCAATGGACAACGGTATATATCAAATTACTTGTAATTGATTATTGCAATTTCATTAAAAGATCCTGCGGCAAAGAAAATCATAGAAAATTTCTAACATTGATAACATTTAGAAATTAAGCTCAAATAGAGGATTAGAAAACTATTTTGTGCATTGGTCTAATTTTTGTTAGAATGAAATCTTGAATTAGAGCATACCTCTCATTTCTATACCCCGTAAGGTTCCGTTGTAGATATATTTTCCTTTCTTTTCAGTTGACTTTGTGTACTTTTTACCAGGTCTAAATATTTTAAGAGAAAAGTAAAAAAGTAAAGCCATGTGATGGCTAGATACCTATGTAAGCAAAATGATAAGAACGTGATAACATTGGAATAATATCTGAAAGGCCATACATGGATCTCTAGAATTGATCTCATTTCATTTATTTATCATATATTCAACATCGGCACTCAAGGCTGGCCGTTAGGTGTGGAAAACAAAAAGGCAGCTAGGACCATTATCATGGAAATTTGGGATGGCTCTTGCCTTATTTTTTGTACTATTCTCGTCTTTCTCGTGTTAGAATAATGATAAGGAATAAAAGGCACGTTTCACAGCTTTAATTCAAAAAAAGTTGCTGGTCACTTTGCAGAATTTTTTTAATAAGTCGAAGTCATTATAAATTTTGGAAAAAAAATTAGGAGCGCCAAGTAATTAGGGTTTGGTGTTTATCAAACCTAACTTGTTTTTGTCTGACTCCAACATAGTGGTTTGACTATGACGATCTGGTAATAATTAAGTGAAAAAACTAACCGAAACTAATATAATATTGCTTGAGAAATCACCATACATATAATCAAGACAAAAAAGAAAAGAAAATAATCGTTAATAATATGGGTGTGAATGTTTTTCCTTTTGATCTCAATTACACTGCGAATTTGCAGTCAGCCCACTCAATTTATGTACTCCTTAAGAACACAATATGTATAATGAACAAATTAAAAAATTATTAAAAAAATAAAGAGGATAACTTGTTGAAGTCACTGAGATAATGGTTTTTGATGAAATCAAATCAAATCAAAAGGTACAAGGAGTTGCACCATTGAGTCAAAATTAGGGAAAATATTGGCTTATGTCTGCCAAAACTAGAATATGGTAAGTTTCGTCGAATTTTGATAAGTTTGTCAGATTATAATAGGTTTGTCATGGTAAGTTTGCCGGATTATAGTAAGTTTTATCGGATCATGGTAGATTGTTTTAGATTTAAATTTAGGTCACCCAAATGGTGGTTTATGTCAAAAAAACTAAAAATCCCAAGTTTAAGGGAAAAAAAACCAAGTCACGAGATAATTAGACCTAATTAGTTATCTCATTTGTTCACAAGCCCAGAATGATCGCCTACATGTCATATCTAATCACACTAAAGGCCCAATCAATCAATCATGTGGTGTTCATCGACTTAACGATATCTAATGGACCATGTTAAAGCTCCGATAGGGCAAACTTGAGTTCTTTGGTCCCAAGCTTGAAATTGCCAAAAGTCTAAGATAAGAAATATCATACATATAAGTTAAATGTGCAAACCTAAACTCCTAAACTACTATGTATGAATCACGAATATACCCAAAGTGAATAGTGTTGTTTTGAGTTGTCCTTCCTTGCTCACGCTCCAATGCAATGTCTAAAAGTTAGAATTGTAGTTTCTTAGTAATAGCCCTTATTCTCGCTATAAATGGACTTTTGATTATATGATTTAACATAAGTATTCAAATCACATTTTATGAACTTTTCCAGCTCTCTTTATAGTGATAATACACTAACTTGGTTCTAATTTTAGATGATCAAAAGACTTATGTCACACGACATGGATGCTTACATGGAATAATTACAACTTTAGTGGAGGCGATGCATATATTTCAATATCCATTTTGAGTTCATCATGTCTAGTTTCAACTAAAACCAATGATCTTTCAAATTCTTTTCTCATTGGCCACAAATCATATTATATATGTGACTATTAGAAATCAATTTAAAGTCCCACAATATTCATCATTTTAAGGTTGGATTAATGCCACAATGGTACCTGAACTTAGACAAAATATGCAATTAGGTACATGATTTTTGAAATTAATCAAATTAATATATAAACTTTGAAATTGATCAATTTAGTACCTGAAAGAACTTTTCGTGCACACCAATAATACCTTTGTCAAGTTTTTTTGGCTACTAAATCAATTAATTTTAATTTCAAAATTTTTCAAGTATAGAAGTAATCAATTTCAAAGTTCATGTATTAGATTAATCAATTTTAAAGTTTAAGTTTCTAATTATATTTTTGTCAAAGTTCAGATACTATTCGTGGCATGATCTCTTTTAAGATTTGATGCCTTTTTCTTTACAAACGAAAACCATACAACTACATAGAAACTTCAAATTGTTGTAGTTTTCCATAAAAACTATCATGATCAGTAATGTATAAGACATTTTATTTATTATTCATTAATAAATATTAATAAAAATGTTCTTCCATTTAGATCTTTGTATTTCTAATATACATCACAAAGATATAAATAATATATATATATGTCAACATACATGAACATAACATAAAGCAATTTATATAATTTGCATTCACAATTTGAAATTTTAATTTGTTGCTAAAAAATTTGATGATATTGAAAGAACAAATGCATCAATCAACTACAAAACACAAAGGGATGAAGTTCTTGCATCGTAGTATTGTTGGAATTTCACTTTTTGTTACCTTTAATGCAACAATTAACACTATTATGATTAAACACACTGCACTAAAACTCAAAGGAGGGCTGGAGTAAAACAGTGCATAAATGATGTAATTTAACAAACTAAACAATGTATAAGCAATAATAAGTAAATATAAAATAAAGATATAAAAGGATAGACAAAAACGAGCTCAGATTTTTAGGTGAAGTTTGGCTTGCCTCCTAGTCCATGATGACACAAATAACTCCCAATGAGGAGTCATCCATACACCACTTTATTTACTTCAAATATAATGCTCCAAAGGAGCTACAACACAAAACACCACACTCAAACTTGCACACAACTTTCACAATGTTATATCCATTACATAAATCCCATTATATAAAGCACAATGCAATCATTCACTAATTCATATAATAATCACTTGTATAGTATCTTACAATAATTTGCAAATGATACACACCATGACACTACTTAAATCTCTCACAAAGGAAGGATGATTGCAAAACTAATGAACAAGAGACAAAATTAATAAACACTTTTGATGCAAATATTTGTTTACAAGTAATGAGCACTTCCAAGTGTATTACACTTGTTACAAATATTTGGTAGCATTCAAGAAAAACTAGTCGCTACTACTCCTTTTTCTATCTTCTTTATAGTTGCATTAAATGTTCCAACGTTTAGTTTTCTATACCTAGCATCTAGAATAGATGACACTTGAAAAATATGAATTCAGAAGGCTATGAACCATGCTACCATCCAAATGCTGCATCATGGTGTATGGATGCTAGCTTACTAGGTAATGACAACACTTTGATCTTGTAATACATGCCTACCATCCAGATGTTAACCCTTATCATTCAAACAGTTGCTCTTTTTCACATGAGTAAACCTCCAATCGTGCTAGTGTTCAAATGCTATGGTTTGGGGCATATCTAGTATTTGACAAAAGTTGTAGTGTAGCTAAGTCCTACAACTTCACTTACAAACATAAGCACAACACATGAATTGCATAATCACAATCTCATCATATCACAAACATATTTTTGTCAATTATGTATGACTTAACTATTCTGTTTAAGTAATTATGTAATACATTTTCTTATAAAGTCCAATTTGAACCTTTCGGTTCAATTATAATTTCATTTATATAGTTAAATGGGTACTAGCCAATTTAAAGATTATAACATTAATGACACTACCAATATGTAATGGTTGAATTGTTATGACTTTTTAAACATATGAATGCTTCACATTGATGAATCCTACACCTTTCATGGTTTTAAAAAATTCATTCACATTCCAAAATTCGTCTACTATTTTTATGAGTACAATATCATTGGTGTTCTTAGAGAAAATACCAGTAGCCTGCATCATGAAATTCAAATGACATGTAATGTTAAGTGTTCTCTCCACATGAATTCATGTCTTCAAAATCATAGGTTGTAAAGGAAACTACAATTTAGTTCCAAGCACATTCCATAATTTGTTAGGGATTTTGTAATTCTTCTATGATACGACTAAGTGTATATAAAAAAAATAAAAAAAAAAGGGAACTTTGTGTCATGGGACCATATCACCCCTGATATTGTAATTTAATTTATTAGAAAAAATAGTGTAAAAAATTCATGAGTCTCAATTATGCTTGAATAAATCTAATCATTCAATGGTGATGAGATCGGCTTTGTTATAACTGCCATAGGACCATAGAATATTCCAAAAACAAAAGTACCAATCATTTGTTCTCAATGACTACGCAAGGTTATGGAATATTTCGAAGATTAATTGTGTGCTATTGACAAGGTTGAAAGAGAAAGCAAATTGAAGAAAGTGTTGTGTAAAGTTCATGTGAAAATTTTTGCCTAAAATAACAAATATGTATTTTGTGAGTTTTCACTTATTTCATGAGTTATGACTCTTCCACCAATGATAAAACTATTTTTTTTATAATTCATTGCAGGGTAAATTATACCAAGAGGTCATAAAGTTTGGGATAAGTTCATTTAAGGTCACAATATTTAAAAAAGTGGGTCAATTGAGGTTGCAATTGACATGTATTATAATGTTATGAATCTCATGAGTTTTAATTAAATTTCTCTCCTGTCAACAGTGTCAATAGTGATCTCAATTGATCCACTTCTCTAAAGTAATTACCTTAAATGAACCACTCAAAATGTAATCTCAAATAAAATTACCCCAAATGTTATGACCTTTTGGTATAATTTACTCATTCATTATATTATCTTTATAATGATTATAAGGTGATCCAAATGACTCATAATGAAATGTCACAATTTAAATTACCTAAAAGATAGTTCAAATAATGATACAAAGGTTCAAATTGAGTATGATTATTAACCAACTTAAAACAATGGGTAAATTACATTGAAAGACATCAATGTCTGAAGGTAAGTTTATTTAAGGTATTGAAGTTTCAAGTTGTTCAAAATATTAATCAAATTTTGGGATAAATTCATTTGAGGCATCAAGGCTTTAGTGGTTCAACGTTTAGGGATAAAAGAGGTATCGACATTTTACAAAATGAGTCAAATAAGATATTAATAATTGACCTTTTAATGAAAATTTTATAAACTTAATTGAAAATTAAACAAGACATTGATACCTCAAATGAACTTTGCAAAATGTTGATACCTCTTTTTAATCACTTCAAACGTTGATATCTTAAATGAATTTACTCCCAAATGTTAATATATTTTAGTATAATTTACCCTAAAAACAACACATCTATTCAAACAATTCCTATTCAAGTGGAAATTGTTTGAAAATTTACGTTTTAGTTAATTTCAAATTCTCTTAAGTCATATATTATATTATTTTATTTCATTTACATTGATTGTAAATATATATCATACTATCTATTATGAATATATTATACAATATTATACTTATTTCATGATATTGTGTGTGTAAGTGCAAGAGAGTAGAGGTAGATTGATTATGCTGGAACTTAGAATACTATATTAATTTGAGCTTAACTTTTTGAGTTAATTAATAGAGTGGAATTGATTAGTTTCCAACTTGGGATGACTTGGAAAGTGTGGGGGGCTCAAAATATAAAATGTTAGATTGGTCATCTACTCCCATCTTTTCTTAAAGGGCATATGCACTCAATAAAGAGGCCACAAGTCTTAGGCATTGATAAATTCATATAGATAATCATAACCCTAGATTTTATAAATATTCAACTATATTTCCTCATTTGATATAATTTCAAAGATTGAAGAAATTATACAATGCAGTAAAATACTACTCTCAAAGATCAAATAAGAATCAAATGGAAAACAATTCAACTTCGTTTAAGAACAATAAGGTTGATACTTAGTCACTTTCCTCCAAATCATCCCACAGATTTTCATCTCCATATCATTCTTTTAAGATCACACGTAATGCTAGACTAACGCAACATGTGCATAACAACTTCAACCAAACCCCTTATATATTTTGACTATTTTGCTGAGAATAAAGAGTAAACAACTTATCAATGACACCAATAAGAAAAAGGACCATTGTCCCATATAACAATACATCATCGATATAAAATGTTAGCATTAAGATTATTTAGATTGTTTGCTTATGCCGTTCATTCTATGAATCGTTTCTTCCTACTTCATCCAAGTGTTATTTCCGCATCACTATTAAAAAATCATCTGTAATGCAACACTCTTATGACACACATGTAGCAATATCAACCAAACCCTGAGAGCAGCAATATACATATATATCTTAATATTTCAATTTATTATATATAATGGTATATGTAAGAGAATAATAATATTTTTTATATTATATTTTCGTTATTATATATTGTGCACCTATTGTAATTGAGTAAAGTTTCTTCTATTGAAATGTACATTTTTGCAATACGCTATACTTATAGTATGTATACTTACAGCTTGTTTACTTGCATAAATAACTATTCATTCTCATATCATTTAAGGGGAAGGATAATTCATAAAAAATTAATATTCTATAAAACGATGAATATTAATTCATGTCCCCATATCCATAAATTGTCAATTAATGATTTATTTTTCAACTTGGTCATAAATACTTATTTTTAAAATATTACCTATATAATTATCCTCTATCTATAATAATACAATTGATATTATAGATATGCTACATTTTGCTCTAATAATTATTTGTTTTATGCTTTACATCAAATGAATATTATAAGACATTAAACCATATTATATTCTATTGAATTGAAATCCAATTTGTTGGCAAAAAATAAATATAAAAAAAAAGAATTGAAATGCAATTTCCTTATTTATATAAAATAATGCCATTAAGTTATAATATTATAAATATAACATAATATAAATAGTTAATTACATGACATATGTTATTGTATAGAATACGCATAATATTGTGGAACGCAAAAGTTATTTCAAAAAAATTATATATATAAATATTACTTCATTTATTTGATGATACTCGGCATGATTCAATAAGGGTTATTTCACATTTCAATTCTAGAATATTCCTAGACCTGAAAGAATCAAAATGACAAAAATACCCTTCGAGTCAACATGACAGGACAAAATAATGATTTAGAATATTAAAATAATTTTATATTTTTATTTACATCTATTAAAATGTAACATGAAATATACTTGCCAGTTATACCTTATGATCCATATTGGTTTCCTAACTGACATAATCAAATTTAAACTCAAATAAATAAATAAATTATATGAAGCTTACTATGCATGGGTTTTTCGTGAAAATTTATATCGATCTTTTTTCAAGTAGCCAGTAGCCACACGAATCTGATAGCAAAAGTATCAATTTATTGCTCATGAAAACTATTTATAAACTGAAGTTTTTTCAAGTAGCCACACGAATCTAATAGCAAAAGTATCATTTTGTACTTTATAATGTATCATTCTTTCAACGAGAGGTCCTATCAGACATTGGTAGTTCTCAGATCTTTTGCTTTGAAAAGATATATTTGCTTCCCCTGGTAAAAGTTCTTAGCAATTATCATATTATAATTTATAACTTCATTTATCTATATATTTATGTAATTAACAGATTAAAATAAAAAGTATTAATTGTATATATAAATTTTATATATTTTTATATTCAATTATTGGATTTTATCAATTTTTATAATTAACTAGCTAAATATTATTAATTTTTACAATTAGCTATTTTATGAAATACTATAAATAATTCTGAAAAAATTATAGGTAATAACTTGATATTTGTTAATTTTAAAAATAGATAAAGTGTAAATACCAGATATCACACTTATCCTAAGCTTTTAATAACTTTTTGCTCGATTTTATTATTATTTTAAACATGTACTTTAAAATATTTTTATTCTAACATTAAAAAAATTATATTATGACCTTTTAAAACTCTTTAATGAAAATTCGAAATTTCATGTTCTTCTGGAACCCAATCTACTTTCCACTCGGGAGACCCAAATTGACTAATTATTAGGCAGTGTAAATAGGGAAAAAAACTATTAATAGCCAATTGCTAAAAAATATTAAAAAGAAAATAGCCGCACAAAATTAAAATTATTTTTTAAAAAATTAGAAGAATTAAAATTAACATAAATATCGTATTTATATTTATATTTAATTTATTTGTATAATTAATTGTTTATAAGTATTGTTTTGCTATTAATTTATGACCAGTCTCTCTCCGTCCAGCGACCTCGCTTGGACCATCACGCCGTAAACACTCGACCCACACGGCCTCCTCTCTCTAAAATAATTGTCCCAACCAGAAAACACTCACAACCGTGGAAAAATCATGACCAAGTGATACACGATACGTAAATATATATTTAGTATGTAATCTTTTAATTATTTTTTAATATAAAAATAAAATAGTGAGTGGTTTTTATAATAAGATAAAAATTATACCAATGAATCATAATTGACTGGATTGAGGTAAGTTTATTTTAAATTATAACATTAAAAAAGTTTATTTTAGATTATAATGTTTAAAGAGTAAGTTCATTTTAGATCGTAATATTTAGAAAAGTGATTTGATCCAAGTCACGATAGACACATATCAATGAAAGAAGAGTGACACATGTCAATAAGAGATAACACGTGTCAACCAAAGAATATGATAATTATCCTCAGTGATCAAAATTAAATCATTTTTTAAATATAACTCAAAATGAACTTATCTCTAAATATTTATGATCTAAAATATATTTTTTTAAATATTATCTAAAATAAATTTACTTTTAAACATTATAATGTGTAATTTACTCATTTAAAATAATCACTGTGTACAACGTGTAATTTACTCTTTTAAAATAATCATTGTGTACAACCCCATTACCCTTTCTCTCTCTCCCTTTCTATCTATATATACATACACAGATATCTCACCTTCCTTTCACCAGACACTTCAACCAAAACCAGAGTTCCATTCCCCCAAAAAACCAAGAATCCCTAATTTCAGCTTAATTCAAATTCCAAAATCTCCCACCTAAATTGCATTAACCAGATCTCGCTCAAGAACACTGCAAATCGGTGCGTTTGGGATATAGAAGGATAAGGAAGGTAGGGGTAAAACCCGGGTTTAGCGGAGTTGGAGACATCACGGCTATACACAGAGCAATCCGATCTCTTATTCATGTCCGTCGTTCTGTACGACGTAAGGGTTGTGGTGTGATTGTTAACATCTCCAACCCTTCGCTACACGGCGGACGTGGTGCTCTTCCTTCCGAAGGCGGGAGTCCTTCCGATCTCCTCTTCCTTGCTGGTGGTGGTCGTTATTAGCTCTTTCGTTAGGGTTAGGTTTTAGGGTAAAAAATTTTTTAAGGTTAAGGCTAGTGTTTGTTGCTTAAGTATTTGGAGAAAAGGGAAAAAACAAAGAAAAAAGTTGTGTCTTTAGTAGATCTTTTGGTGATTTTGAACGAGGAATTTTAAGAAAGTTTAAGGAAAGAAAGATGATGCTAAGGATTAAGAGGGTTCCTACTGTTGTTTCGAATTATCAGAAGGACGAAGGTGAGGATGCATCTCGTCGTGTCAATGGGTGTGGAAGGAATTGTCTCAACAAGTGTTGCATTGAAGGTATATTCTTATCTTCTTTTCTTTTAATGGTTTGTTAGATTCTAAGTTTTTTTTTCTTTTTACTGAAACTGGGTCCTCTTTCCTATGGGTTTTTAGTAAAATGGTGTTTTTCTTGTTATGGGTACATGGGTTTTTCTTTAATTTAATTAAGATGTGATTTTTAGTAAAGATTTTTCTTTTCTGCTTTTGGTTTAGTTTTGAGTGAAGTTGCTAATTTTTTTTTATGGGTTTAGTATTAGTTTAGCTGTTGCTTGCTTAAGGATTGGTGGGCGTTGTGTTAATTCGAGTACAGATGCTCTTTTGGGTCATCTGAGTCACATGGTGCATTTAATGTGGTGTTATAGGTGCAAAGCTTCCTCTATACGCCTTCAAGAAAGTGAACAAGTTTGCTGCACAAAAGCCCTTGACTGGGGATGTGAATGTTGAAGCTCCTGTGCCATTTTTAGACTCACTCCTTCTTGGAGAGGTATATTTTTGGTTTAATGAAGTAAATGAGCTGCTGGTCTGCTTGGGTGTCTGAAATTTGTAATTTATGATGTATCGAGTGAGAATCTTTTTGCTTGTTTTTAGTGGGAGGATCGCATGCAGAGAGGGCTCTTCCGCTACGATGTCACTGCCTGTGAAACTAAGGTATATTTGGGATTTGGTTATTATATATTATTGGTTAACAAAAAACTTGGTAATATGAGTTCGAATGTTTCTAAATTTCTATGATGGTACTGGTGTAGGTGATTCCTGGAAAGTACGGATTCATTGCCCAGCTGAACGAGGGCCGCCACCTCAAGAAGAGGCCAACTGAATTTCGCGTTGACAGGGTTCTCCAACCATTCGATGGGAACAAATTTAACTTCACTAAGGTTGGCCAAGAAGAGGTGCTCTTCCAGTTTGAAGCTAGTGAAGATGGGGAAGCTCAATTCCTACACAATGCTCCAATTGATGTTGAGAATTCGCCAAGTGTTGTTGCCATTAATGTATGTTTCTGGCTATTTCTACATATTTAACTTGATGTGCTTTAGACAATTCAATGTTGTCTGATTTCACTTGTATATATGTATCAATTAACAGGTTAGCCCAATTGAATATGGTCACGTGCTCTTGATCCCTCGTATCTTCAACTGCTTGCCTCAGAGGATTGACCGTGCTAGCTTCTTGCTTGCTCTCTACATGGCTGCAGAAGCTGGCAATCCATATTTCCGGCTCGGATACAACAGCCTTGGGGCCTTTGCCACCATAAATCACCTTCACTTCCAGGTTTCAAACTGCTCTTGTTGAACATACATTGATTCAGTTAACTTCCATTGTTGCTTAAACAGTAAGTTGCAAGATTGGTGAATTCTTAATTTGATTGTATTTCATAGGCATACTATTTGGCTGTACCCTTCCCAATTGAGAAGGCTCCCACGAAGAAAGTTTCTACTATGGATTCTGGTGTGAACGTTTCTGAGCTTGTAAACTACCCGGTCAGAGGCCTTGTTTTCGAAGGTGGAAACACCGTGGAAGATTTGTCTAATGCTGTTTCTGACTCTTGCATTTGCCTTCAAGAGAACAACATACCATTCAATGTTCTTATTTCTGAGTGCGGGAATCGTGTTTTCCTTCTCCCACAGGTAATATATGAGCACAGTTGTTTTCTTCATAGCTGTTTTTATAGTTATGAAAAGATCTGTCAATGATTCTTATCCATTGGTGAATGTCCATGCAGTGCTATGCTGAGAAACAAGCTCTTGGGGAAGTGGATCCAGAACTGCTTGATACCCAAGTGAACCCTGCTGTTTGGGAAATTAGCGGGCATATGGTCCTGAAGAGGAAGAAGGACTATGAGGAGGCCTCCGAGGAAAATGCATGGAGGCTCTTGGCAGTGGTCTCCCTGTCCGAGGAGAGGTTTCAAGAAGTGAATGCCCTTATATTTGAAGCAATTGCTTGTGGCCTCAGTGAGGATGATATGGTTGCTGAGAAGATGGCTGAGGGGGCCGATGAGAAGCCCCCATGTACGGGGGAGATGGATGCCTTGAACCAGAGCTCTCTCCCTGCTATGGTGAGTGGAACTCACGACTGCATGGTTCTGCAGTAGACTGGTGCCCACTGGCTTCTTAAAGCCAATGCAAGTAGTAATGTATGTGTGGTAATGGCTATGGCTATGGCTATGGCTATGGTAGTTTTGTGTGTCAGATATTATTGTTGTACCCCTGTGGATAACTGTTAGCTGAAGAATAAAGGCAAACCTAGTTTGCTCCATCATTGTGTAACATGTGGGCATTGTTTGATTTAGGTGCCTGTCTGTGAATTATTATTATTGTCTGTAGACTTGTCGCTTTGTGGACATGTGCTAATGTTTGTGGATTATGCAAAATGAATGGTACGATAGTTTGCTTATCTTTTCAAACTTGCATTTACCCTTTCAGAACCATAGAGTCACGGCTTCAGCCTCATATATGTTGAATGTATTTATAAATTGATGCTTAAAACTTAATTCAATTATGGATTTATTCGAACCTACTAGTTGCTAAAACTTGGTGATACATGTCTTATTTTATGTTTTAATTGAGTTTCTAAATTTTACTTTATGTAAGCTTGTAATTTAGTGATGGGACATTACTTGAAATCATCTTTGATAAAAGATAAATGCATTTTTATTAAGGCTTTGCGGCGTAGGATTCGGATAGGGGCATGGTTTGATATCATTCCTAAGGCCAAGTGCTATACTTTTTAATTACTTGGTGAGATTTTAGGTTTTTAAAGCAAATTGCACGTTATTTAAGTGATATGGAAACAGCAAAATGTTTTAAGAAAGCGGAAAGTGAGAAGATGAAATTAATTTAAGAATTTAAATAATATCAATCATTGAGATATAAATTGCAAAAAGAAAAAATTAAGATTGAAATCCTTTTTACGTGCTGCTAGCATTTCTCATAACATAATTTAATTTGTATGTTTTATAAAGATGGGTTTACTATGTGCAATGTATTCGGTTAGATCCACGAAATAAGATAAAAGGATGTATTATTTTATGGAAAATTATGTGTTTCTGTGCTGCATCTTTTATTGAAACCGGTTGATTAGTTATTTAACAGCTCAAGTTTATAACTGATGAAGAGCATACTACTAAAATATTTATTGTAAAATTACATTATATGTATTATTATTATATCAGAAAAAAGACTCATTTGCACTTGAATAAAATTTTAAAAGGCTATTTATATATCAGATTTTATTTTTATTTATATACCATTCAGTAAGATATACAATTAGTTCATTTTGCTAAATGAGTAGGTTGTAACAAAATTTCTATTACTAAAGAATGGAATAGATTATAATAGAAATTTTTTATTAAATTTTTATTTAAATAGGGATTTTTTTTAAAAGATAATTTTAATATTAAATTATCATTCATAAATTTAAGAAATGAATAATATTTAATAATTTTTTAAAATAAGATTCATATAAAATTATTATTATAGTTAAGTATATAATAATTATTTATAAAAATAAGATTAATAAAATTAAATTACAGAAAGAATTAGTTGGTAACCGGGGAATATTTACCACTTCCTCCTTTTGTCTGAGGGCAAACGAAATTTCGAGGGAATTTGCTGCTTTTGTTTTTATTTCCAAACCCTGACACTTACGTCATCGGTCCTTTATTATGCAGGCGTCGCTAAGATAAAAGTTTAAACATTCTGGTCATGACATCTATCTATCCATGAGGATGGCACTTGGCACTACCCTACTCGTCTCCTTCCATGGCTGATAGGATAATTTTGATTCTTTTCCAGAAAGCACCCCCTCAACGACCATGTCTGGAAGAACCAACTCCCCGGGGAAGCAAACGGATTAAAAAGTAATAAGAAAACGACAAAATATGGGACTAAGGTTGATTAAGATTGCTAGATTATTATTGCATTTAAGTAATTTGCATTCCAATAGTTGTAATTGATTCTCTCCAATAATTGTGATAAAATAAGTAACACGTTGTGTACCATCATTTATCAATGGTTTCTTGACATTTTGAAATCATTCATTACACTTATTTAATGAGTACACACTGCACGGTCTTTATTTTTTTTGCACTAATGCTTTTTAGAACTAATGAGACTGTTTTACACAAAGTACGCTTGACTTTAGAGTTTTAATAAATTTTAAGTTATTATATTAAAAAATGTTTTTGTGATTAAAATTCTACCATCTATATTCGAAGGGTATTATAAAAGTTTTGTGATTTAGTGGCATCTTTCTTGGATTTTTAAGTTATATTATTTATCTTTTTTTCCTCCACTAAGGTTAGGTTTGTTGAGTTAAATTTATTTGATGTTAGGTATGGCTAGAATGGATGTCCCCTTTCCTAGCTTTAACAAATATAATAATGAAATTTAATAAAAGCCGTGTACTACCTCATTTAATAAAATGGATAAAAGGGTTCCTTAAATTAAAAAAAAGGGTAAATTGGGTCAAGAAATGAAAAAAAAAAGTGAGAAAACTTAGGCAATTTTATATCTTTCTAATTTGGTTATTTATATTTCCTTGAATCGTTCATTCATTATTATTATTTTATTCGTTTATATCTTTTTCAAACTGCAAAACACAAAGCATTAGAAAAAGTAAAACATACTTTTAAGGTTTCAGGCCCTGCATCCAGTGGGCCAAAGGAGAAGAAGCAGAAACAAAAAGAGAAAGACTTCCTCTTTTCTGATCTTCCGATCCATAGTAGC
This sequence comes from Combretum micranthum, assembly GCA_024138025.1. Lineage (NCBI taxonomy): Eukaryota > Viridiplantae > Streptophyta > Magnoliopsida > Myrtales > Combretaceae > Combretum > Combretum micranthum. Next base: position 16,671 of record JAMXBD010005271.1, read on the forward strand.
TTAGATCATGAGCTTTCCTGTATGTCTCTCTAGAGGTCCAAATCAGATCTGAAAAAGTGTTCTTCCTTCAGCATCAAAAGAGATTGATCGCCTGAGGAATGTCGTTTTTACCAATATTGTGATGCCATGATGCGTATTAGCATAGAAATTAAAACCGGGGCATCACAGTAATTTAGGACACCTTTTTTTCATCTTATTCATAATGTTGATGTTTTATTTTTACCGTTTATAAATAAATATTTATTAAAAAACAAACAAAAATGAAAATCAGTCAATCTAAACAGACCCAATTAAACCACTGGCGTAGTGTAACTCTTATTGTTCTTAAGCGCACTATCCTTTTTCGTAAAAATTTAATAACACTTATGTTGTGTATTTATAACAACAATATAATACAAAGATTACTGTGATTATTGTCTTAAAATGTGAACACAATTATTTAATTATATAAATATTTTTATATATTGTAACTCATAATATATATAAAAATTATTTATAGCATACATAGATCTTAGTCAATGAGGACAAGCGCAACCTACCTTTTATGTATGGATAAAATGGTTGAAAAATAAATAAATAAATCTTCTAATTTATTGGGGAACATGTTTTAATATATTGATTTGTTTCTCATTCAATTTTAATTTTACTGAATTTAACATAACATCGATTAATATATATATATATATATTTTTTTTTAAATGTTTTTTAATTTGAATATAAAGTATTTATGGTTGAGAAAATAAGTTAGTCATATTTGATGTTTATGTTAATGACAACGACTACAATTATGTGTTATAATTTGCATAATTTGTCACATTTGGTATATAAACTTTATTTATTTTTACAAGTAAGTACTTGAACTTGATTAAAGTTTACAATTAGTTACTAAATTATGTTCCTTACTGCAATTAGCCACCGCAAATAAGTACTATAAATGAAATTAAAAGGTTTGTAACTAGTAAATCCACATTTTAAAACTTTAGATAGGTAGTTGCCTTAATTCTACAAGTAGAGTAGATTGGGTCTAAGCCTATATAAAATGAGGCATGTAAAACAATAATTACTCAATGAGTATCATAGGTTAGTAGGAACCGCTTCGATGATTAAGTTAATAAGGTATGGAAGGTAACAAATAAATAAGAAATAGAGTTTGAGCTTAGTGATATCTAATGATCTCTTGATGAAATCCTCAGGGGATTTACAGAGGAATGATGATCGGTGATTACAAAAATTAGATGCAAACTCTTGAAGCGCATAGAAATTATCAAAGAAGTAAGTGTTGAGTCATTAGGCCGCGCTTCAAGATTGTCAAGATTAAGGTGGATGATCACATCCAAGTAGACCAATTGCTTTACTTAGCCTGATTGTACAAGAATGCGTCCAGCTTAGAGGTCGACTTGTGGTTCATGTACATTCCATTCTTTAGTTGTAATAGCGACTGTGAAAAAATTGTAAAAATAAATTATAAATAAAATTCGGTTTCCCCCAAGCCAACAACCCAGTGGCAACATATTCACCCAAGCGGTCAATCCAATCAAAAGGGGAGCTAACTCTTCTATAAATACACTTCGACCATATCCAACATGCAGATGTGTGTGTGTTTGTATTTTCATCTATAGATATCTTCTTACAGAAGACAAGTTATTAGATACAGAAAAATCTTGAGTGAGTATTACATGTTACGTTTAATGTATACGTGGTGTGTAATTCTCAATAACTTTTTAACTATAGACAATAGTAGGTAGTTTTCAAAATAACCACCACCAATAGATCATTGTGTTATAATATCATTAAAAGTTGTACACTACATGTACGCGTATAACACCCACCAAATCATTTCTCATAAATACACTTAATGATGTACTATAACAAATTACATATTGCAAAAGCAACCTTGTAATGCTGTTACATCTTAACATGATTTTCTTATTTATAAGTGAATCGTTTTGTCAAGCAAAAATCATACTAGTAATTCTCCCTCACAATAATCACCACCCTATCATGAAATCATACCTCACATCCAATAAACACGAACAGCTAAGCCTTCTCCTAAACACTTCTTCATATTAAAAAAATTACAAGTATGGTTTATATACATGTCAGGATCTTCTTCCTTCCATCAATGCCGATGCATCCTGATGATGCAGCCTAAGCAATATTCAAACTACTTTTTTATGGCTTTACTTTCATTGTTTGCTCTATCAGAAGGCAAGGACCATTATTAGCTCATTCTAGTGTCCACTAGAAATGATTAAGAACGGTTCATTGCTCACCTTGGTTGCTGAAAAAGGGACGAGGGCATGGTGGTGGTGGTGGTAGCGATCCCCGTGGTGATGGGTGTAGGAATCGGCCATGGATATGCAACGAGGAGCCTCCACCGGCCAGGATGTGGCGTTGTCAAAACGGTGCGTTGATGTTTTTCTGATGTGAATCATTGTGGTTTGTGTGGCTTAGGTGCCTTATACATGGGCATGCTGTCGTGGACGATGTAGAATATCAACTTCAATCGGTTCATTGTGGTTGTTGTTAGAAGATGTCCGTTACGGGTTCGGTGCTTGTATGGAATGTGTGGCTATGGTGAGCAGACCCCACCGCCTCCACCACAGCGGCCATGTCCAAGGGAGCCCTGTCCTCCTCCACACAACCTCCAGGACCACCTGAACCCGGCGACCAGGCGGCCATGTCCAATGCAGCCCTGTCCTCCCTCCCACAATTCTCTGGACCACCTGCACCCCCGGAAACCACGAAAACCATGCCCACCTAATAAACCTCCTTGCGGCCCTCAACCCTGGCTGAGTAGCGGCCACAGGGAGTGGGAGAAACATATATGTAGCCTTTTCTTCTTGGAAAAGCAGTCTATATTATGGGTGTTAGTCATTATAAGATGGTAGCTGGGGCTCGTTATTCTCTTCTCACATTTATGTGTCATGCCTAAGTGATTATTATAGTATACGTGCAATAATCATCCTAGTATTGAGATTCTTGTTGCTGTCAAATTATGGTTTTTGTATTGGCTTAGTGTTTATTAAGCGGCCAACAGATTGTAATAGTAATAATTCATTTATCGTGAATGTAATACTTTTTATGCAGACTTATGCCCTCATCATATCATATCTTGGATACAGTTATATTTCT
>JAMXBD010005272.1:0-19715 GCA_024138025.1 Combretum micranthum
GCTCAGTCGTGCTAAATGTGATGTATGCCAAAGGGTAAAAGCTGAACACCAAAGGCCAGGTGGATTATTGAAGCCGTTACCTATCCCTGAATGGAAATGGGATCAGATTTCCATGGATTTTGTATGTTCATTACCTAAGACGAGTACGGGATATGATGCTGTTTGGGTCATTGTGGATAGACTCACCAAGTCAGCTCATTTCCTACCAATTAGTATGACATACCCATGGAGAAATTGGCACGGTTATACTTAAGGGAAATTGTAAGATTACATGGTATACCTGCCAGTATAGTATCAGATCGAGATCCTCGGTTTGTTTCTCAGTTTTGGCAAGGACTGCAGAAAGCTTTGGGAACCCAATTGAAGTTCAGTACAGCTTATCATCCCCAAACAGATGGACAGACTGAAAGGACGATACAGACTTTGGAAGATATGCTAAGGTCTTGTATCTTGGAATTCAAAGGAATTGGGATCAACATCTACCATTGGTGGAATTTGCATACAACATAGTTACCATTCGAGTATTGGTATGCCACCATATGAAGCTTTATATGGAAGAAAGTGTCGATCACCTTTATTCTGGGATAATTTGGAGAAAGTGATGATTGGACCCGAATTGGTACAAGAAACGATCGACAAGGTCGCTGTGATTAAACAAAAGATGAAAGAGGCACAAACCGACAGAAAAGTTGGGCCGACTTAAAAAGAGAATGGAATTCTCTGAAGGAGATCAGTCTACTTGAAAGTAAGCCCGATCAAAAGCTGCATGCTAGACAAACAAAAGGAAAGTTGAGTCCGAGATATATTGGACCATTTGAGATATTAGCGAGTTGGAAATCTAGCATATCGTCTTGCCCTACCACCAAATTGTCAGGAATGCATGATGTCTTCCATGTATCAGTCTTAAGGAAATATGTTCCGGATCCAGATAAAGTGGTAGAATTGAACCAATTAAGTTAAAGGAAAACTTGACATATGAGAAACGTCCTATCAAGATATTGGACAGGAAAGTGCAGACTCTAAGAAACAAAGAGATTCGATATGTCAAAATATTATGGGATGCTCTAACCGAAGAGATGACTTGGGAGTTGAAGAGGAGATCAGGAAGAATCATCCTCACTTGTTCGAGTCATCAGGTACGCACTCAAGCTTTGGGGACAAAGCTTATTTTAAGGGGGGAGGATGTAAACCCCTAGATTTTTCATACTAGTAGAAATAGAACTAAAAACGAATAAATAATAAAATAGAAAATAATAGCCATTTCTGAAACCGACTAAGCTTATAGAATAAGCCTATAGTAATACTGGTCCTATCTGTGGTCCTAAATTCGTAAAACAAACTTTCCTATTATTTCTAAAATGTACGAATAAGACTTTTAAGTCGATTCTAGAAATCCCTTATACGAAAAATTTTAAAAATAAAACTCAAACCGTTCAAAAGAGAATATCAGATAACGCTTAAAACTAAAGTTTGAGAATTAAAAGATGAACCATTAAGATTAATTTATCACGTATAATATAAAATCAAAACTTGCTCATTTTGAGCCGAGACTTTTCCTAGTCGCCTTAATTAAATATTCCTTCGCTAAAATAATCAGATAAACGTCAAAAACAAACCCGAACCTACCTCTACTAATCTTGCTTTTTCTTAAAAATTTTGAAAACTCCGTAACACATCCAAATATCATGATTTCTTCAAATATTTGACCCAAATTCTCGGATGGAATTCTCTCCACTTGGGCAGCCGATATCCTCAACTTGTGGCCATTTCCTTGACTTATTGACCCTAATCTACACACATGCACCACTAGGAGATTGACAACTCAAACACATGTATAATTAGCTTTGAAAACGTGCAAAACACCCCCCAAAATCTGCTGGACGTGAGGAATTTTCGTGAGTTCTCCACCGCCTTTGGCTCCTCTTAGCTTCTCTATATATATGTCATAATACACAAACAAACACACACATTTATCAGACCAAATCCACACCCAAGCTCAGAAAAACAACAAAACAACACACCTAAATCATCTCAAACTATCTCCATTTTCGGCCACCATTGAAAGGACTCCAAAGCTCAATTTTTGAATCCAACAAGGTAAGTCTATAACTCTAATTCGTTTTAATCAAAAAGCATTGATGCAAACTAACTTTAAATGATCTTAGGATCACAAAACACTTAAGGACAAGCTCTAGATCGGTTCACAACAACTCAAACCAAGGTAAGAACTCAAAAACCCTACTTACACCATTTTATAATCAAAAACGTGTTTCATGTTTATGATATCATGTTCTAAGCTATATTTGTGTATAAACATCTCATATGAACATTTAGAAATGCTTTGGTGGAAGTTTGAACGTAAAAACCAAGAAAATCGAAGAAAAACTTGGAGAAGACGATGAACAGTGAAGATAAGCCGGCGGCCTAAAGCTTACGCCGGCGCGTAACATGTACGCCGGCGGCGTAAGCATGTACCCGGCGGCCTAAGGATGTCGCCGGCGGCTTATCCTGGTCTGTACGCGTCCCTGCTCCGATTTCTCCAAAAATGAAATTTATATAACTTAAAAATATGTATAAAAATAAAATAAAAATGTATATATGTATAAACTAACTATATTAATTGTTTTGATGTTAGAACACTAATTTCATCAATTTAAAAATTATTTTGTTAGTTTTTAGTAATAATACATGTATAGTACTATTTTCAGTAAAACCAATACTGATGATTTTACTTATCTATTCTTAAAAGAATAATATTGTCATATAGTGACTAAATATTGTCAAATGTACTTTTATGATCCTTAAAATCATTTTTGTATCAATTTACGATTCCAAATTAATATGATATGATAATGTAGGTACTAAATTTAATATTTTCCAATGTTTCTAAATTATAGTATTTGCAAGATAATTGCCATCAGTATATATATAAAAAGAATGATGAAATCTATATTTTCTTAAGTTTAGATAAAATAAAAGTATTTTATCACAATAGTGTGATAAATAATCTTATAATGACTTATGCTTCCACAAGGGAAAAATTTCTTAAAAACTTAATTTAACTGATAAGATGACTTCTAAAAACATTAAGATTTATACACATTATATATTTAATGGAATACTACAGAACCAAGTTATCTAAATATTTAAAAACAATTACTGAACAGTAATAATAACAGTAATACCGGGTCATAAAACGCCTGGACAATGAAATATTTCTGATACCCTACCAGGACATATATGGACCGAAACGAGGTATTTTGCTACCTCACATGGACAATATTGAACAATGGAACATTCCGATACCCTATCAGGACACCTACGGACCCAGAACAGGTACTTTGTTACCTTATCAGGACATAAAAATACTTAATAAGAGATCAAGAGAAACAAAATGAGAATAAAGGACAATATTAAAACTACCCTTACATGGACAATGAAGGACCAGTATGGACACAGGTTATAACCCGGATATCAGCTTAAGGATACTCAGACACTTATAAGAGTTCTAAAATATTAAGTACACATTATTGATGAATACCTGATTCTTAAATAGGTGACTTTGAGTCCAGCGGAGACTTCCCGACAGACTATTACGATTAAGCAGGATGAGCAGGTGAGTAACTCAGACTTATTACATTGTTTTTGGTTTGTAGCTTAGTTGAATTTTAATACAAGATAATGAATGTAAATTACATGTGGGTTGGGAATCATGCATGTTCAGTTGATGATTTGCTAAGCTACAAAAATACAAGTGATCAGAATATTGTGATAAAATTTATTGTTTAGCATACTGATTGTGTGTGAATCGTTTGGTCATCGTAAAATGAAATTAACAGTTTCTGGCTGCTTAATATAAATGACCATTCATTGCACGATGTGCATCTTTGCATAAATTTTGTGTGGTAGCCTGTTACGTGTTTAGCCATCCGGGGCTCTGGTAAATGCTGGCATGCCTAAGCTATAGACTGCTAAGGTTATCTTTGCTCTGTTGATCCATAGGAACTAAGTGGTATGAAGGACGCCGCCTATGGTATTGCCGGGATGACAAACACTTAGGGAGTTTCCAATGCTATGTACTTGGGATGGTTAGTTAAGCTACTCTAATAAAGAGATAATTTAACACGAGAAATCGTGAGATTCCCTTGTATGCTTGGTCTCTTCTGGATGGGCGGGCCTTTTAAGACTGGACCCTTCAACCCTTAAAAGAGGGCGTAAATCTTTTTCCTGTTTGGATTCTAGATCATCCAAGCTTGTATTGTGCATATGTTGATTGGTGCATTACATATGTATTGCTAACAACTTGATTGATTGTGATATGTTCTGGTTATTCACTGAGCCCGTGGTATAGCTCACACTCCTACAGACCTTTCAGGTTTACTCTACGACCTTGGTTAGTTTCTTCCCGGAGCTTGGTACCGGTAAGTGCCTAGCAATGAATTGCTTCAAGAAGTTATGGAGCTAAGATGGCAATATGTTTCTACTTTAGTATAGTTAGATTAAGAAATTTTCGTATTGTACTTTGAGGAACAGTCTTGAAAGTAGACTATGGTTTGTAATATTATTTTAAGAAAGGTTTATCCATTTTACAGGTATTTACCAATTTATGACTTTCTATATATTTGTCATTTCTTGTCCAAGCAACTGAAAAGATCCTGTTTTATGAAAATATGCGCTCCCTGATGGTAAACTAGTATTGGTATTCAAGTACGGCTTGATCACTAATATTAGAATACCCTCGGGGCGTGACATGACCAGTTGGAAATCATATGTGGATGGACTTGCACCCTCCATCCCAGGTTAGCAAATTAACGAATCTTGCGGTACGATGCCGTTTAGGCTCACGGTCAACTACCTCATATATTCGTTTTATGGATCACGATTAACTAACTCATATTCGTTTTATGGATCACGAAAAACCAACAAATGCTAATGCTTCATCCCCATCATGTTATGAATGAGTTCAAGTTTATCTTCAATATCGAATAATCAATTATACTAGTTCTTTCAGGTGATCAAGCAATATCCGTAGACAATCAATCCTAGCTCATCTATACAAGCAATGATTTATCACCTGGCTTCGATATTCTTTAAGTTCAACTTCGCATAACAACAACAGACATTATAATTCCCATTCAACCCCATCATATAAGTAACTAGTGCAGCTATCATTACAATCACAAGCAATAATTGAAATTGAAAGTGATAGTCACTCGGCTATGGTACGTCGGTCTTTTAATAGTAGTAATCAGGTGGTAGGGATTCATCGGTCTCGGGATCACCTACCAAAGAAGAATACCCTAATGAGTACTTCATCACTTAACTAATCCAAACTATGTGTCAAAACTATTAAAAATCGTGATTCTCGCTATTTGCGGAAGTTTCAACTTAAAACGGCCATAACTTGGTCATTTTAACTCGGAATTTCGCAAATTTTATATCGATTTATATCTACTTTAGAATATCTACCTAATTCTAATATTATTTCCAAGTTTTGAAAACATTTAGGTCACGGAACAGAGGGATCAGATCTGATCAGTAACCATTCCTATTTCCAAAAAATAGTTTTTGCACTTGTTTGAAATGTATCTAGTTGATGATTCAAGTGTATATGAAGTATGAATGATTTCCTATCATGAATGACATGTGATGAGTTCAATGTATGCATGATCTTGATGATTTTTGGTAAAGGAAACTTTCAACTCCTTAATTTTGCAACACTCCAACAATAATTACTTCTTGAAAGTCCACTTTTCTAATTTTGACACCACCCTAGTGTTTTGGATTTTATTCTTAGGAATTTCTAGCTATCTTAATTAAAAATGAATCTTCATCACATATACTACCCAAGACCTTCATTTCTACATAAAAGTTTACATTTTTCACTTTGCAAATATGTTTTCAAATAGGCTTTGCTCAAAAATTCGAATTTTAGAAAATCCACTTTTTGAATGATTCCTTTAGGAAAACTTGTGTAATGCATTAAAATTCAAGACTTTACTATATCCACTACCTAAGGACTTCATTTAACACATAAAAAATTCATTTTGAGTTTGAATAATAAGTGTTTACATAGGCATCATCCAAAGTTAGGAATTTTACATGTTGACTACTAACTCAAAATTTTTCATCTTGATTCTACTCCTTGTTTTACACATTACTCTTATCCAAACTCATTTCAACTTATAAAAATCATTACTTAATGATATATATTACTTATACCCTCCATTGTTCATATAAAACATGAGTTTCAAAGTTGTTACGAGGGTATTTATAATAGGGTTTGAAAGTCATACGAATTTTCTTTTGAATATTTCTAACAAAAACCTTTTCTTTTCATGTTCCTTGTCTTATCCACATAAAGATCTACCAAATATCACATTTGTATATACAAGACTAAATCTTTATGAGCATTAATGCATGAAAACACAAAATATCTATATGAACATGAATATCAAGTATAATATGAGTGTCTAAGTGCCAGATCTACTACTTATAGTGCATTAAAAGGAGTTTAAGAGTATGAACATATATTTTTCATGCAAGATCTCTACTTTTATATGCATGAACATGATGATATTTCAACAAAAACTCATCAAACACAAGATTTACTCTTGTAATGGCTTGATATTCATGTATTAGCATTTTCTTATCCTTAGCACTTGCTCATGGGGATTTAAAGTGAAAACACACATGAATAATCTTGCCATTACAAGATTAAGTAGTAATAAGGCTCAAGAATCATCAGTTAAAGAAGGATTTGATGAAGAAATGAAGAAGAAATGAACTTGAAGTGTGAGTGTGTGTTGGGTGTGGGGAGGGGAGAGGGACGTTGTTGAAGCTCACGGTGAAGGGGAAGGAAAAGAGAGGATTTTTGCTTTGTTAAAATTTTGAAAGAGTAGAAATGAGGAGAGGGTGTAAATGAGTATATATATTAAGTAAATTAGAGTTTGTTGTATTATAAAAAAAGAAGAAATAAAACAATTTGAGGGAAAATTTTTTTTGGGGGGGGGGGGGGGTGCGCCGGCCATCAAGTGAGGAGAGAGGGAGTGATTTAATTTTATTTGAATTTATAATTTGTGTAATAAAATGTATTAAATGTAATAATTTAGTAAGAAACAAAAATTTCTTGAAAAAGAAAATATAATGAGTAGTTGTAAGGATGTAAGACTAGGGCATAGGTAGTGTGTAATGTAGGTTGTACTTGTGAATAGTGGTAAATAGTGGTAAATAGTAGACAAGACATCTACTTTACCGATAGTAAAAAAATACGGGAAAAAGGCTATAATTGTAATTTTTATAGCCCGAAAAATTATAAAACTTATATTTTTGAAATCCTTATAAAATTTCGGTTCTAAAGAATATTCTAGAATATTTTTCTAAGTTTCTAGTTTTAGGGCTCGCTTTTTCGTAATGAGGCTTAGGAAGGCCCGAAATAGGAAACTTTTTTAAATTAAAACTTTCTATGGTTTGAAATATACTTTAAAATAATATTTCACATTAAATTATTTTATAAGATTTCTTTTGATATGAAACCGAAGGAAAGCTGGATATAGGGTTTATAAGTTTCTCTCACAAAGCTTGAAATAATCTGGTTTAGGGTTTTGCTTTTCGGTTCCCGAAGTTTAGTTGACCACTGGGAAAATCGAGGTTTACGAAAATTAACTCAAAGAGTTTTACTTGAAAAATTGGAATTAGTTATGGTGTGAAATACTCATTGGGGTATTTCTTTCGTTTAGGTGATCTTGGATCGGGGAAAATCGTGTTTCTCGATCACTACCATTAGAGACCGGAGACCATGGCCGAGTGAGTTCACTATCTTTAAATTATATGCTTATGATTGTACTTGTAATGATTATGCTATTAGATTTAGGGCAAGATAAAATTGGAATGTGCATGTGAATTATATATGATTGAATTGATGATAAAAATATCGAAATGGAATGGTTGTAAATATTTGTATGATTTAGTATAGAATTGAAGTGTCTGCAATATCTATGATTGCTTATAAATCGTTAATTAATATACCATGAGCTTATAATCAAATTGACCATGCATATCATATGTTGAGTCACATTGCATTTGTTATTATACCTTTATGAGAAGAAGGCATAATAGCTGGGCAACGAGGGGCTTGTAAACTCGAATGTTGGCGTAATGGTCGGAATTGAAATGATAGTAGTGTAGGCACTTGTATCAACTACAAATTGTGGGTGGGTGATCACCTGAATCAACCACAATGCAAATGAGAAAAAATTTAAATCTATAGTCGTACGAGCCTGAAACACCTAACCTCGAATTGAGGGCGTAAATCCATTCAACATAAGACTCCGAGAAAGTTTGTTGTATTGTATGCTCACGTGCTTGTGCATCTCATATGGTTGTTAATATAACTTGCCTGATATATATTGCTTGTTGAAGTATTTAATTTTTAGAGGTGAAACTCACTAAGCTAGCATAGCTTATACCCCCACAGTTTCTTTCTAATACAGTTCCAGTACATATGGTTGTGTCCCCGGACTTAGCCAAATCAGGTAATACTAAGCTAGGAGCTGTTTCCTTAGAAGTTTATGATTAGTTTTGTATAGTCTTTAGTAAACCTTAAATGATCGGATTTTACCTAAAAGATAATACCCAGACTCTTGTGTAGCAAGGGAATGCCCCTTAATACTTTGTAATTGATCCTAAGATATCTATGGTTTATGTTTTTATGCTTATCTTATCAAATTGAACTATCTATCTCCAATTGTTTATGTATTCTATTGTTGTAAGGGAACGCCTTGCATACTAACACAAGACTTTTGAATGACTGTGGTAGTGATTCTTAAGTCTCGTTTAGCATGCGGCAGACTGTTACGTTTAGGATACCTTTTGGGGCATGACAAGGGTTTTATTCTTTTAAGAAGATCTATTGGTGGATTAGAGTTTGGAAGTGAATCCAGGTACAACCTTACCTTGCTTGTTATTTGTACTTGTAGGATTAGAAAATAAATTGACTTAATTCTATTCGGATTATAATTGAAAAGTGTGCTGCTTATGTTTGGCTTGGTTAGTAAAGACCACGCAGAGTGTGATACTAATGAGGCACCCTGATGATCCTTGTGTGGCGCTATCCCTAGTGGAGTTGCAACCCCTTGGTTTTTAGAGTAATCCTAAGCCTTAACCCTAAGCCGGAAGTCAATCGAAAACCTTAAGTCAATGTATCTCAAATTAAACCCTACAATTTAGATCCGAAAATTCTGTGTTCGTAAACCGAGGAGTCAAAAATTAAGTAAAGTGTGTAGAATAGTCCATAATAATATTTGATTTCTTAAAAATAACAAATTAGATTATTTTCGGCTTATTTCGAACCCGATTGGGTACTGCTTTTGGAAAGCGTGTCCCAAGGCTCGGAAAATTAAAATTATATCTTTAATATTTTTATACTCATATTTTATAAGGATTTCAAAATATTGACTTTAAAATTTTTCGGAATCTAAAAATATCAATTATAGCTTATATAAGCATATTTTGGCCGTATCGGCAACATATTTGTTGAAATACTAAAATAATTCAATTAATTATTTAATTTTATTTATGAAAATTCTACCACTCATTTAAAAATATTTTTCTTAATTTTATTTTTTATATTTTTTTAATAAAAAGTACTTTTTCAACCCATACTTCAATTACACTTCAATTGTCACTTCTACACATTAATCATGTTTTCTTTCACTCATTCTACACCCCATTTCCCGTGCATGGCAGCTGACTACACTCCTAAAAACAACCACTTTTATTTTATTTTAATGATTTAAAATCTCTTTTAGTTAGTAAATTAAGTAACACAAGTTATACTTTCAAAATTCAAGTTACAAATTAACTACACTCTTCTCTCTTTCCCTATTGAATTCACGCCAGCCCCCTCCAACCCAAATCCCCCCAACCCCAATTTTCTACCATTGATTATTTTTCTTTCAATTATTTAACACACTTTTAATACACTTTTCTCTCTATTTAAAGCCTCTTATTTACACCATTTCCTTCTTTGTAACCCTACATCATTTACTCTCTCTTTTCCCTCTCTTTAACTCTTTCTTAGCCTTATTCCTGCAAGGAAACCAAGCTACCCCCATTTCAAATTCTTGCTTCCACATTCCATCTTAAAGATTCTTTAAGTAAACTTTCTTCTTAAGCTCCATAGATGCTATAGGATATTATATTGAGGTTTCATGCATCAAAGGACTCTCCATAATGCCTAAAGGTTAGAGATGATGATGCCAAAACTTAAAACACTCCCTAGTTTATGATCTATAACGATATTGCTATATTTATGTCTTTAAGACTTTATCTCTTCATATTTATATTATACTTTGTAGATCTAAATTGTTATGACGCTTTGGTTATGTTTATGTTTAGATCTATAGGTTTAGAGCTTACTACCATGTATTTTTTTATTTATGCTTGTAAGCCTCGAAAAATTCCAGTAAATAATTCCAAAATGAACTTCGAAAATAAACCCTAAAAATTACTCCAAATTAAAACTGAACTTTAACTAGTCCTAAATCACAAACGAATCCAGAAATTTTTTAATCTTGAGAAAATGATTCCTTTTAAATAAAATAAGAACTTAACAGTCTTCAAATTCAAAACCACTACGTACGGAAAATTCTATACGTAACTCTGACTTGTAAAATCAGGTAATATAGAACCCAAAAACAAATTATTAAAAAGTAAATAACGATTAACCTTCGAAAATAAAACCCAATTCAATAATTCAGAAAACGTTAAGAGATATTAAATGCTTACAAAAATAAAAATTCAAAATAAATTTCTCAAATTAAATATGTTGTATAAACATAAAACATCAGTTTCCAAATTGGCAAAGATCTAAACCGAAAAATCACCCGGGAACCCTAAGTGGAATACAGTAGTTTACGTCCAGCAATCCTGCAATCTTAGCCCTAGAGGTTGAGGTGTGGTTTAAGTGTGTAGAGTAACTTATAGTAATATAAGGTCACTTAAAAATATCACATTGGTAAATTTTTTACCTTGAACCCGTTCGGATACAGACTTTGAAAAGCATGTCCGAGACTCGAGATAGCAAAAATATACCATTAATACCATTAGAGTCGTATTTCATAAGGATTTCTAAAATATTAGTTTTATAATTTCGATACTAGAATTGTCTTATTTTGCGATTATTCTCTATTTCATTACTATCGGTAATTAACTGGTCTTTATACTATTCATACTACTCATTACATAATTTTATTATTCTCGTAAACCATAATATTTTTTTTTAGATAATATTTTATATCATAGAAAATTCTATTTTTCTAAAATTTGGTCAGTTTCGGGTTTTACGAGATCAATTTCTATTTAAGACCTGATACTATAAATAAAATAAATTAATTTAATAATTGTAAAATATTTAAAAAATATTTTTATTTTCATAAAATAATTTTTAGAATTTTTCGAGTTATAAAATATTATTTATAGCTCATATTCGCGTATTTTAATCATACCGGTAACTTATTTGCTAATTCACTAAAATAAATAAATTAATTATCTTATTTTAATTATGAAAAATCTGCTACAAATATTTGGAATGAATTTTCTATTTATTTTTATTTATTTTATTAAGAAAGTACTCTTACACCCATACTTTAAGTACACCTTTCACACATCATTTCTTTTTCACTTCAATCTTTCTACACTTCATTATCACTTCATGGCAGATTTTGACTTCTTTTTGTTGCCTTTTTGTCCCTTGAAATGCCCCCAATTTGATTAAATAAACCTATTTTAATCCTTCTTCAAGAAGCTACACTTACACATTAATTACACATTACATTTTCAAGTCACAAGCTAACCAAATTCCCTCTCTCTCTCTTCTTGCATTTCATGCCTGCTATAGTGCTTCTTTGGCTGCCTATTTCTTTTTTTTTTTTACTTCATTTAATGAGTCTTTAACTCTTCATTCAATCTCTCTCTTTCATTTACACCTTCTACCCTTTGCCATTCCTTACACTTTTCTCTCTATTTTTCCTCTCTTTCTCTCTTCTTTTCTCTTGTTCTTACATGGAAACCTTGCTGCCCCTATTTCTTATTTGAGCTCCCACACATATTTCTTCAAGATCCTTTAATAAAACTCTTGTCCAAAGCTTCCATAGATGATAAAGTAAAGTATAGTGAGAGTTTCATGCATCAAATGACTTTCCATAAGCTTAAAAGCTAAGGATGATGATGCCAAAATTAAACACTCCTCTTATCCATGAGTACTCTCTTGTAATATGATTATTTTCTTGCTAAAGTAGTTATATTTATAGATCTAACTTTTTATATAGCTTTGATTATGTTTATGTTTAGATCTATGAGTTTATAGCTTACTACTATGGATTTCTTTTATATTTATGTTCATATTAAGTGTAGATATTGGTTTTGAACTCAAAAAAAATTGTGAAATTCGTATCTAGGCAAGACCCATTTTTACAAATCACTTTCCAAGTGTCAAAATTGAATTTTTGCTTGAGATATGAAGGCTATAGTGTATATATATCATCAAGACTTCATTTTATATGGTTCAAAGGTGATTTTCAAATATTATTTTTCAAAACAAAATTAATTTTCGGATTTAGGCCAAGGCCTAGTTTAAAAACACGTTTTCCAACTCAAAAATGAAGTTTTTATTCAAGAAATGGAAGGCTCTTAGGATAGGATATGTAAGGTGTCACGCCCCGAAGGGTACCCTAAACGTGGCAGTCCGCCGTACACAATATTAAACCTAAGAATGACCACCTCAGTCACACGAAGGCTTCCATACTATGTACAAGGCGTCTAACACATAAAGGAGACAAATCGGAATGACACATTTTATGTTGATACAATTGAGTAACAATGTAAAGGATATACAATCCACTATACTCCAAATACAAAACACCATACTTCAAAATATAAATCATCAAGCTTCAATTACATTTATCTCAAGACTTCACTACAAAAACTATTACAAAGCAAATCGTAAAGCTTAGCCAAAAACTTCAAGCATTCATATATCTTGCCGAAATCCCGAAATCATTCTCGGCTTGAACCATCTCGGTCCCCACTTAGCATTCTTGGAATAACCTGCTCATTTAAACAACTATTGGGGTATAAGCTACACTAGTTTAGTGAGAATTCCCTTAATTCCGTACCATAACAAACATGTTATTAATCAATCATATGCTATGCATGAACAAACACATGAGCAAGCAATTATGCATGGGTAACCGGAACCCACGCACAGAACGGATTTACCCCTTCGTATCTTGGGTTAGGGATGGTAATGAAGTCTACACGACTGCTGCTAGTCCCCAAGCCCTGGCTCTTAGCACTCGCCTCGACTAGGCTCACACATGGACTGCATCCCCGATGCGTCTTAGTTTCCTATGAATGAGCTCTGATACCGGGTCTCATTACTCAAACGAGTTCTCGGACCATACCGATCGACCTGCGTAGGAGTAGCACGCTACCAAATGCAATATGTCTGATGCGATGCATGATCAATTACTTTTTGCTTAGGTCAAAATATTTTACATTCTTTAAAATGACCAACCAGTATCACACATATAACAGGAATAATAGGAACGGTGCAGTTATTCAATCAAATCATGGTTTTGCTATGCTTTAGTATTCTTTGGCATACATTCATCACAGTCTCAACATATCTCCCATCCCCATTCATATCAATTTTTATCTTGTTCCTATAATTCTAATGCAACTAACTACAAGCACAATCAAGGTAACAAAACAAGAAGAAAAACTCACTCGGCCATTGGATCACTGGTCTTCTAGTAAATAATCCGGTGGTAGGAATCGTCGAACTCGGGATAACCTAAAAAGGAAGAAATACTCTAATAAGTATTTCAACTCAAACTAATCCAACGACTTCATACGAACTTATCAAATTCGTAATTCGCGTCCTAAGCGGGAATTCCAACTTAAAACGGCCATAACTTGGTCGTTTTAACTCGGAATCTCGCAAATTTTATATCTATTTCTATCTACTTCGGAAGAGATTTCTAAATATGAAGTTTAAATTAAGTTTTGAAAATATCTAAGCCTCAGAAATGAGGGATCAGATCTGTACAGCGGTGTTATTGATTCCGAAAATGTGGTTTTCATGAATGCACTTGAGATTCCTAAGTATAAAATGAAACTAAATGCAATGGTAATGATTTTTCCCTATCATGAATGTCATGATATGAACTTTAATGAGCCTAAGTTCTTATAACTTTTTAGATTCAAAGCACTTTAAATAAACTTGTCTTAGAAACCATTTCATACCATTGTTTAATAAGTGAATTTACTACACTTGGTCACACTTACATATTACAAGGATTTCCTTTTAGAAAACTCCACTTTGTTTAAAGAAATTTTGACCCTTATATTAGTTATATCCTAAGGCCTTTATTTCTTTAATAAAATCCTCATTTATAAACTTTTAAGTGGGTCTTTTGCTAGGGGTTTTCCAAAAATCCGAATTTACAAAAGTCCATTTTCAAGTTGATTCTTTTAGGAAAAATACATTTTGTACTTAATACTTTAAGTATCTATTTTACCTATACCTAAGGACTTCATTTATTTAAGAAAATCCCATTTTTGAAGTTGGAAAAATAGTGTTTTCTAACCATATATCCATTATTACGAATTTTGTCTACATGACTTTTAGCTCAAAACTTCTATTGGACTTCATCTCTTGTTTCCAACATTTTCTTTAATAAAAACTCATTTAGACTCATGAAAAATATTACCAAACATTATCTATCACCTATAGGCTTCATTTCTCTTGTAAAATATATGTTTAGAAGTTGATAAAAGTGTTTTTAACCTAGGTTTCCAAAGTCATCCGAATTTACACAAGTCCATTTCTTGAAAAGTATTTTCCTTTTTGACTTTATTAACTCATCTATCTATAGATCTATACACTAGGAAGGTTATTTACTAAGGACAAAAACATTAAAGACCATTGATGCACATAAACTCAAAATAATGATGAGATCTTAAATGCCTACATGAACATGAGTAATAAAATGATAGATCTACTATATCAAGTGCTTAAATAAGTTTTGAAAACATAAAAACTATATTTTTACAAAAGAGCTTTAGTTCAAAATACTTTTTGATGGATAAACATAAAGCTTTTGTCATGAAAGCTCCTTTAAATGTTAGATCTACTTGTAATGGTTCGGTATTCTTGTTTTGACATTCCTTGTCCTTAGCAAAAGCTCATGGGGGTCCTTTAGTTGGAAATGTCCAAGAATCACTTAGCCATAACAAGATCTATGAGTGGAAAGGAGTAAAAGTCTACTTACTTGAAGGTAAATGGAAGATGAAAAGAAGAATGGAAGTTGTGTGTGTGTGTGGGGCTTGGGAAGGTCACGACAAAGAGGGAAATGGGGAGAGAAAATGAGAGCTTTTACACTTTGAAAATTGAAAGTTTGGAAAGTGAAAGAATGAGGAAAGAGAGAGAAAATGTAGTATATATATGAAGTGAGATTTAGGTTAAATGGAGAAAGAAAAATTGCAAATTGGAGCATGGAGGGGGCCATTTTGACCGGTCACTATTCATGAGGGGGGGAGAAAAAGTTTGATTTTATTTTGTTTTGATTGATTATCTTTATGTGTAAGTTGTCATAACTTGTATGGGAAGTTAGGGGACAAAAGTATATAGAAAAGAGAGATTGATTTGAGTGATTGTAAGGGTTGAAATTGTAGAGTGTGCTAATAGGTAGACTAGGTGGTATAGGTGGTACTTTTTGAATAGTAGTGAATAGTTGACAAGACAATTTAATTTCTGGTAGAAATGAAAATACGATAAAAAGGTTATAACTGTAACTTTTATAACCCGAAAAATTATATAACTGATATATTTAGAAATCTCGTGGAATTTACGAGTCTAACAGTACTAATGGTATATTTGATATCTCGAGCCCCGGGATACGCTTTTCGAAGTCTGTATCCGAACGGGTTCAAAATAGGTCAAAAATTTTACCAATCTTATGTTTTTAAATAACTTATTACTACGAGCTATTCTACATAATTAAACTACATTTCGGCCTCTAGAGTTAGGGGCGCTAGATTGCCGGATTTACACTATTGTATTCCAGTTGGGGTTTCCGAATGATTTTCCGGTTTAGACCTTTGCCAAATTGGAAACTGAGATTTTCTGTTTATACAACGTATTTAGTTTGAGAAATTTATTTAAATTTTATTTTTATAAGTATTTAATATCTCTCACTGCTTTCGGAAATCTTGAATTGAATTATATATCCAGAGCATATCGGTAATGGTTTACCGGATATGATTTTCTTGAGTTTGAGTCAAGTATCGATTTTTCAAATGATTTTGGGGAAATCTGATTTTTATAATTGCTTTTGTTAAAGGATCTTCATAGTGTTTTGTTTTCGAATTTATTTTGCTTCGATTTAGGGTTTATGAACAATTGGTTAACTTAAGGATTATTAAATTTGTTATTTCGTTTCTCTGAATTCTTCCTTCTTAATTACAAGATTTCAATTTCTAACTCGTTCTATGATTCTTGAGAGTTTGATTTGATCGTTAGGGCTTTATTGTGATTTCCGTCTCTTAGGATTATAGTCTGGTCGTTTGGGGAATTTCCAAAGTCTATATTTTATTATTGGCAGATAAAGTTTTCTTAATCGTGCCAAAGCCTAATTATGGAATTACCTTTGTGATTTCCTGATCCTTCAAATTGTCATGTTATGGATTAACTTGCTTTTTAGCAAATTATCACTGTGTTTTATTTTTATCCCGATTTTTATGAATTATAGATTAGGTAAGCAGTTTATCTTACGTAATGGTTTTTGGACTTAAGGACTTTTGTGGTCCTTATATTTTTAGATTTTGTCAAGACTAAAGAATTCTTACTTTCGTTTATATTTAAGACTCGTTCGTAGTTCGGTTTTAATTTGGAGTGATTTTTAGGGTTTATTTTCATAGTTCATCTTGGATTTATTTACTGAAATTTTCCGGGGCTTACATAAGGGATGGATTTTCATTAGGTTAGGTGGATTTTATCAAAATATATGTCCAAAAATAAATTTTGTAAATTCGGATCTCAACCAAGACCAATTTTGAAAACAGATTTTTCAACACCAAAATGAAGGATTTGCTTAAAAAATGAAAGGCTTGCGGAATAGATATCAATAGGAGATGTTTTTTATAAGTAAATGGTGGATCTACTAATAGAAATTCTCAAAATAGGAAGAGATTACAAAACATAAAATTTGAGTTTTATCCTAACTTTGTGAAATTCGGATGGTTTCAAAACCATGCCTTCAAAACCCTTTTACAACTCCAAAACTTGTGTTTTATATGAAAAATGAGGAGTATAGGTCATAGATATCATCAAGCAATGATTTTTATAAGTTAAGATAGGATTTATTAAGAAAAACATGTAGAGCAAGGAGTAGAAATAAAGTAGGAAAATTTGAGTTGTTTATCATTTTAAGAAATTCGTAATAATGGAGTATTGGTATGAAAGCCCTTACTTTTCAAACTCAAAATAGGATTTTTATTAAAGAAATGAAGTCCTTAGTGGCTAGGTATTGTTGAGCCTTAATTTTCTAAGTATCAGATAATTTTTACTTAAAGGAATCACCACAAAAACAATTTTTACAAAATTCAAATTTTGGGATGAATCAATTTTAAAAACATGCTTACAAAGTGCAAAATGGGAATTTTTATTGAAAAAGAAAGGCTTTAAGGAATATACATAATGAAGGCTTAATTTTAACAAGAATAAATAAATTTTCTTCAAGGAATTTTTCTAAAAACAAGTGGGAATTGTCAAGACTACAAGATTAGCCTATCTAAGTTGATTTTTCATAAAGTCTTACAAAAAAAAAGTTTTCTGAAAATTTCTTTTATTAAATATCATCAAGAACATGTATATATATATATATATATATATATCATGACATATCATTTATGATAGAAACTTGTTTGTATTTTATGTATACTTGCTTTGGATAGTAGAAACATTACAAATATTCATAAAACTACTTTTCGGAATTGAATTTCACTACTGATCAAAACTGATAAGACCTTTTAAAAGCTTCAAATTTTTAAAAAATTAAATATGATATTATAATTAGATAGTTCTTTCGAAGTAGATAGAAATCGGTATATAATTTGCTAAATTCCGAGTTAAAACGATCAAGTTATGGCCTTTTAAGTTGGAATTCCCACTTAATGAAAATTACAAATTTAATTGTTTGCATAAGATAGTTTGGATTAGTTAAGTGATGAAATACTTATTAGGATATTTCTTCCTTTTTAAGTGACCCCGAAATCAACGATTCCTTACCTCCGGATTATTTTTACTAAGAGACCGGTGATCTAATGGCCGAGTGAGTTTTCTTCTTATTTTGATACCTTGTTTGTGCTTGTAGCTAGTTGTATTAGAATTATACGAACAAGATAAAAGCCGATATGAATGAGGATGGGATAATTGATGAGATTTTGATGTATGTATGCCAAAGAATACTAAAGCATATTGAAACCATGATTCGATTGGATAACTGCTCTATTCATATTATTTCTATTTATGTGTATGATATTTGTAAGCCCCTAGATTTTCCGATGATATTAGCAAAACCTAAGAACCAGAAGTCAAAACGAAACCCTAAAATTAACCTAGTTTTATGTTAGTCTAGTGAATCTAGATCCGGCAATCCCGTGTTCTTAAACCCTAGAAACGAAATTGAAATAATTGTGGAATATGATTCGTAATAATATAGGAAAGCTTAAAAATATCAGATTCATAATTTTCAAAGGTCCTTCAAATCCGAACGAAATCAGTTTTCGAAAATCGTGCCCCTGTGCACCGGATAGTAAAAATATTCCGACAACACCAATAGATTCGTAAAAATATAAGTTTTCAAAATATCAGTTTTAGAATTTTTCGGTAACTAAAATATCAGATATAGCTTATTTACGCGTATTTTCTTTACTACCGTATTTTAATTGTCTAGTCTACTATTCATAATATTTTTCTACTATTCATTACTATTCACCTATCTCTACTTTTTCTTATACTCTATTCTTACGCACTACCATACCTATACCTTACAATTTACCTTCCCTATACAACTTTAATCACATCATACTTTACACATTACTTCTTTTATTACAAAACAAACAAAACAAATCAATTCCCCTCTCCTACAAGTACTAGAACCGGCGCCTCCCCTCTCTCTCTTCCATCAATTTTATTTTTTTTTCAAATTATTTAATTACATCTAATTTCCACTCTAAAAATCTATAGAGGCCCCATTCCTCTTTCATTCTTTCACACAACATAATTCCTACTAAAACTCTCCCAAAATCACTCCACAAAATCGCTCTCTTAAAATCTCTCTCAAGTTTTGTCTTTTCTTTAGAAAACAAAGTCCCACATAATACTACAACCCATTCTTTTCTTCTTCAATCAACACATAAACCTAGGTAAAAGTTTCTTCCATATACTCATCAGTTCATATAACTTAACATGAGTTTAGTGTATGTTTTCTTAGACTCATTGAGTTAAAGAAGCAACAATTTATTCATGTTTTGTTTTTGTTCATGTTCTATTCTTTTCTTTATTATTATGTTGTTATTGTTATTGTTATTATCATTTGTTCTAACCTAACTTATATAAAGCATTATGTATATTATGTATATATATTTAT